>JAQGCY010000648.1:0-15378 GCA_034700645.1 Xenylla mediterranea | reverse complement strand
AATGGTTTATCCCAATGCAATTCAATGGTTTATCAATAGCAAAGCCACTTGGTTCTCCCATTTGTAATGGCTGGTTAAATTTTTTAAACGCTTTCATCTTCTGATCTTTTCAAAATCCAATTACATTGGTTTATTATGCATTAGGGTTAAAAATATTTATTTAGTTCTAATTTGCGATACAATTTTTCTACTGCAAAAATTACTAAAGCCACAACACTTCCAAACATGAGAATTCCAAAAGCAAGAAATATATCATATAGTCCAAGGTTTTCACGGTAATTTTTCACTTGTCCTTTGGAACCACAATTTTTCATGCTTGATGAAAACTGAAGAAAGTGTTCGACATATCTTTGGTTAAGTCCATATTCTTTCAACTGAATAATCCTAATATGAAACATTCAGACAGTTTAATTTGTTTATTTTTTTTTTATTACATACTCATTCTTACTTGTAATTAAAAATTTCACGAAAGGGTGACCATTTTGGAACAAGCATTCCATTTAGTAATGGTAGCTTCTGAATAGGAACTTGTGATATTTTTTCACAGACTAACCTAGGGTCGATATCTAATGAGCTAATTTCATTATAAAAATTCCGTGTAAACCCAAACATTGCGGATGGAGCAGAGTCATGAACAACACGTAAAACACCTTGCGTTTCGTCAATATCCTCGTAAGCAGAGCTTGGGCGTAAATGCGTATTATTTGACTTCAGAATCTGGATGAAATCATTAAAATCAAAACTTATACTTAAATTTGGGAATCAAAAGATCAATTTGTGGAATATAAGGCATTTCATCTTTCACAAACAGCGCAATTAATGTTTCGGCTGATATTAATATTGAGAAGCATTAATTCCAACTTTTAGCATTGAATAATACCTGAACAACTTGTCGCAATGTACTGCTAGACTTGTCCACGTAGATATGCAAAGAACTCTTAAGAAGATCTATAATATTTTTAATTGGAATTGTTTCAGTTGTGAGAGCTGATATAATTGCACCAGAATAAGTGACATAAATAATTAATCCACAAATTGCTCCAGAAAGTATGACAATTCTATGTGATGCGGATTTTGGTACCTTGTACCAACCTAAAGAATCACGAATTCCAATATATGTAAGCATTATTGTTTCGGACATATGCACTTCTTAAATGAATTACTCTCACCTTGCGTACATCCAGCTCCAATTGCCCAAATTAATGCTTCTTGGAATTTTTCGACATTGTTTCGCTTGAGTGCGTTTTTATTGTTTTTCTTTTGTTGGTGGTGAATTTTTGAAACTTGATATTTTGCAAGGCAAAGAGCTCCCCAAATTAAAAATATCATCAACCAAACTGAAGAATCAAACACTTCTGTATGAACATTACGAACTGATGATGTTGGTGGCTGTTGAAAAAATGCGTTCATGCTGTAACAAGAAAGAAAGAAAACAAATCACGATGAATTACTCGTATCACAAACACCTTTTAAGTTTTAACCAGCTTACTAATCTTGAAAAGTTGGCTGCAAGTAATTAAATCCTAATGCACGATAGGCAGCTAGAGTGGTTTGAGTAATATAAATATCTGCCGAACCATTATTAAGCAATTCCACAGTTGTTCCAGCAAGTTTTCCTGTAGAATAGTTCATATTGACCCAATCACCCTTAATCAGTTTGAACCTTTTCAAAATAAAACTTCAAAGTAATTGATTCGACTACTAAGACGTTGTGTTACGAAAGAATCAATACTTACGAAAAGTTAAGCGTTTGTCCCAAATCTTTGTAAAGTCCCCCAGCAAATCCACTTGCATCAATTACTGTCCCATTGACTTCAGTTAATTTGATTTCAAGCTCAATTGTATCATTCTATAGATGAAAAATATATTAACTTTCTTGCAAAATGGTAAAATAGATTTTGTATTTACAATTGCCGTAGTTGCGGTGATAATACTCCTACCAAAATCTTGTCTTCGAACTAACTTCCTTGGGATTAATTGAGTAATGGATGACATTCCTTGGCATTTGGTTTCATTTTTGATTGAGTAAACTTCCAGAATTTTAATACTATCCCATGTTTGGTATAAAATATAAAAATTTGAATCAATTTTGAAGTGTTCCAAGTGTAGGTTCAATTGATTTACAATTCGTTTACAAATATAAGATTTATTTGAACCAAATTTTGGCCAGGTTAAGAAATGATAAAATGTATTATCTCGAAAAGACTCGTAATTTGTCTTTGAGTAAAACCTGGAAATCTTGATACAAAAATTAATGAACTTGGTATTAAAATATAACTAATGCATTGCACTCTTATCTTTTTTGTTCAGCTTAACTTACTGTTTTTAGTACACCCCAAAATTCTGACTCGATTTTAATCTTGAAAAGAACCATTAAATTTGGATCCCATTTGTTTCGCGATTTTAAAAATTTTAATAATCCTCTGCTTGTTGCAAGATTTGGCAATATTGGTAGAGATTTAGATGTTTTTGTAATTGTGTTCGAACGTCCAGATTCCAGAATACAAATATTGTGTCTCGAATTAATTAATGACATCAGAAATTGTACCCAGGGGTCAGTACAAAGATTTTCATTCGAGTTTATTTTTAAATGATTAAGTAAGTCTGTTTCATTATTAGCAAAAATGATGAAATATGACAAAGTTAATGTGGTACAATTATAATTTAGATTCATTGTTAAGCTTAGGTTCATCCAAGGCTTTACAACATGGTAAATAAAACTCTTTAGCTTGAATTGAATTTCAGCAAGACTTAATGTGATGTTGGTTGGCACACCTGCATGTCTTACCCGTTGACAATTTCAATTGCTTATGCTTAATGTCCAGCTTTGTCATTTATGAATTAAAATACAACAATTACGAAGAGTAAATTTTTCATTGAAATACAATTAACTCATAAGTGTGTCCTTTGTAATTCTCGTAACATAGCGAAACTATACAACAAAGGAAAATGCGAATTGTCCCAAACACCTCAAATCAAACTGTCTTTCTTCCTAAAGTAAGTGTTTGCGTTTGGATTTGCAATGCAGGTGAAGAATTTTACCTCAAGTTCCCAACCAAGTGAAAGTAGTCGAGCGAAAAAGACATATCCAGGAGAGATGGAGAAAATAACAACATATCGTATGGTAGTAGCAACTGAACGAGACAGACTGTTATGTTAAAATTTCTGATCAATTCTAGCTCGACAAATACCTATATAATGTTCCTATTTTGATATTACTTAGTCAGTTTATTTCATTGAGCTAATCGGCATTTATTCAATAAGTTGAATTGCATCTTTCAATTCCTATCTTAATAAGTATCTTGCAAATGCAATTTATGAGCTCAAAGCAATAAATAAATGAATAAATCTGATAAAAAATTCTCATTCTACTTAAACAATGAATTGGGATAAGGTCATATCAAATATCAAATAAATTGATTGATTACTAGTTTAAAAGTAAAATTACTCAACAAGTTCAGTTGTATGAATGAATAAAATACGAAGGTGAAAGTCCAACACTGACCATGTAGCAAAAGCTCTTCGAAAATAAGCAACTTTGCATAGAGAAACTAAAAACTATATAAATATATTTAAGAATTTTCCTTTGACTTTTCACTTTACAATTACAAGTACAACGGGTTTCGTTTTGTAGTTTTTATGTGTCATATAATTATTAACTTAAACAGAAAGAGTTTTACTTAAAAAGAAAAGCTGTTTGATTATCCAATTGATTTAATTTTGGAAAGTATTTAATCAAGTTATGTTTAACTAGTATCAGACCCAAATCAAACTTGACCCTTCTGCTACTTCTAAAAACTACTCCACAAACCATTTCTTAAATTAAATTAATGAATTAAATTAATTTATCATACCACACAAAAGAATAACCCCGACACTTATTTTTTCGCTATGATCAAATTAAACTGTGCATTAATCAAACCAACAAATATAAGCATTTATTTGCAAATGTTCATTTGGCTTTTTAATACTATTCTGTGTTCGAACTTGAAACTTATTTAATAAACATTAAACTATGATATTAAACATAATGTCGGTTCAGAAAATGCATAGAATTTCATTGCGATTACTTTGAAAACTTTCTCCAATAAAGAAAGCGAAAGAAAGCATGCATGACGCCTCAGCTTACTTAAGATAGGCGCTAGGCCAAGCTGAGGCGGAGGCAAGCCAAAATGTACACGTGCTCTGTTTGACTGTGTGTTCAAATATTTATGGTGTACATCGAATTTTCGAAGCATGAGTTTAGATATCTAGCTTTTGTGACATAATACGTGCACCAGTTAATTGTGATTTTAATTAGTTATTGAATTTTCATTCCATCCAATCGATTCATTTCATTGTGATTCATAAGAGGAAAAATGGACTCAATTGTTAAGCTCAATGGTTTTCATAATTTGGAAATTATTGGAAGAGATAAAGGCTGGAGACTTGCAACATCTGCTGAGCTTCAGCCGAGCAAGGTATATATATTAAAAATCGTATCAATCAAAACATTTGCAATTGCATTGCAATAATTAATTCGTTTTATCAAGGAAATGCTCCAATCCTTTCTGACTTGTGATGAGGATGACCAGAATCAATATCAATGTGAAGAAACACAATTTGAAGTAACGGGTGGTGATGAGCTTCGGGATTTGTTACCAAAATTAGGAAACAGTTGTAGTTGGTCTTTTGGAGGAGGAGGACTAGGTAAAAGTGGACAAAAAGTTGGTTCCAGAGGCTCAATGTTTAATTCTCAACTCAAACCATGGGATGTAACTGAAGTTGGAATTGTTACCAAAGAAGGTCATTTGCAATTATTAAAAGAAATTAAAATGTTGGGCCGAGTTCCAACAGAACTTTCTGGACCTAAAGCTAAAGCTAAGAAAGCTACTAAAAAGTAAAGTAGTTCAGATTCAAGGATTTAAAGTACAATAATTGTTAATTGTTAATTTTACTTGCAGTTTGATGTTAAGTTGGATGTATGTACTTTATCCTTGTAATTCAGTAAATAAACTCTTTGCTCATAAACAATTATCCGTTGAAAATTGAACGACAAAACCAAGGCTTCATATTCTGTAATTTTAAGGGATATTAGTCGAAATTCGATGCTTGAAATTTTTGTACATAAAGGAATCGAAGGCATTGGCTTCATTGATGTGAATTGTCATTATGTACTAAAATCCCATATGAAAATATTCACGAAATGTATTATGTTTCATCTTTCTTCAAGCAGAAAATATTATTTGCACTTTTTCCTTCCTTCTTTACTAAAACTATTACTAGCTACTAATCGTACCATGGTTCATTAGAATTTACATACTTCGCAATAAGTTAGTAACACGGGTTTGAATGGATGAAAAACAAAATCTAATACCAACCTACCTACAATAGTTATAAACTTGAAATTGAATATTGAATGCTGTCTTTAGAGCACATGCTTAAATAATTATCATTGTTCTTTACTAACTATAACTATGCTGATGCTAATCAAGTAATTGGAAATACCCAATTTTAGCAGGAAACTAATCTACCTAACCACCGAATCGATCGAGCTCATTCATTGGGTGCCATTAGTAGTTAATCCAATATAGTTTAAAACACTAACAGGCATTCCAACAATCTTAATTCTAAACATCTGAATTTTAACAATGCTTCATTCAAGCTACATCATGATCTAGCTAATACTGCCACAACAAGCACGCATTATGCGTTATTGTTGCTATGGAAATGTTTTTGGTTATGTAAAGAAAGCTTGATTTTTGTACTAATCAATTAAACAAATAAACTTGTTGTACATATTTCAACAATTTCATTTCTCACTTTCAAAGTGAAACTTTAACTTTCACATTTCACTTTCGAAGTGAAACTTGAACTTTCACACCATAATTAATTTTCGACTTTTAATTGAATAAAATAACTGATTTCTGATAATAAAATGGATCCAAACCCTCCAACTCAATATTCAACTGGTCGTGTTGGAGAGAAAATTAAAATCCCTAGAGCTTTAAGAGGTCCATCCGTTCCTCAATCAATTCGGGATGACTATGTTCGAAATGTTTTGAATAACCGTTTTCGGCAAGGGATTGAAAAAGTTTTAAATGGAGAGGAACTCAGTTTCACTGAAAAAATTGAACTTCATTCGTTAGTATTGCATTGTAATTATTTGGAAGCATTAATTTAAAAAATCCTTTTTACTTTCTTTGATCAAATTTGAATTTAGAATGACTTTTGGAAATACTGGATGTGGAATTTATGATGGAATTGAAAATATTTCCGAAGAATATATCAATGTTTTCTCAAGTTATATTGGAAATATTGCTGAGGTTGGTTTATTAATGAAGTTTTACCCTTAAATTAAATATCAAATATCCTATATTTTGATTATGCGTTTCATTTTGATTATCAGGAACGAAGGGAAATGCTTAATAGTAATAGAAGTAGTGAAGTAGTTGAAACTTACGTGAATGCATACCAAGATCTTTTAGATAAGACCAATAAAGTAAAAGCCGTTTGTGTTGCATATGTTACGTAAGTAAATGTAATTAATAATGGCTATATCATAGGTTTCTTGTCATTTAACGATGATGTAATTTTGCAGCGCTGTTAATGACATTCAACGTGCAAATGTTAGCAAAAAATTAATGAGCCTTGACGAAATTGCTCATTGCAGTTATTTCAAAAAACTTTTTGTTCCATTCCACAAAAATGTAAGCAATTATTTGTTTCATATTGTACTGAATCATAATAAATGCTTGTAAATTTAACAATTATATGTACTTATGTTCCTAGCTTTTGGATTCAGTCATTCGGCTATATCATCAGGTTGAGTATGGTAACATTGAACAAGATCCAGTGACTAAATTGAGGGCAATAAAGAAATTTGTTGGAAGCTTATTTGTTATGGGTAAGTAAAATTAAAATTCAATCTAACATTCTTTTTGTTAAGCAAAATTGTTGATAATTTTAATTTTGTAGTTGAATGTGAGTATGGAGCAAATAATGGTTTGTGCATGTACGAAAAGTTTTTTGAGAAATATTTTATTGAATCACGACTCCAAGACTTTAATTCTTCCAAGTTGAATCTTTCCCAGTTAAATTCCGTAGACTACATCAATCGGGTTGGTCAAATGTTATATTTTGGTTGGCCATAGACAATTAATATTTTTTTTGCAGGTTGAAGCGTATCGTTCTGCAGAAAAACAACGGCTTGGGCAAGCCTTCCCTATACCCACTGAATCAAAAATCCTCCAAGAATATGACCAGATCTTTATTGTTGACCAAATTAGCAAAGTTTACGACGTTGCTAAATATTACCTTATAAAGATTTTTGATCAAGATGTTGGCGGTGATAGCGAAGGCATTAAAAATTTCACAAAACTGCATCAAATTTTTGAACGAATTGGAAATTTAGAACTTAAGAAGGAATTTTCCCTAGCTTTCTTAGATGAAGCCATGAGAATTTGGAAATTGAAATTAGATTCAGGTGATTCACAAAATAAACCAAAAGTAAGTCAAGCATTAACTTTCTATACAGCAAACACAAACCGTACACAATGAACCAATTAACTTACTTGTTCAACTATATTCAATTTATGTAGGAAAACCGAGAAGATTTGATCAAATCCGTAAAAATGTTAATGTTCATGCATGCTGAAATGAAAAAGATCTTGGAAGTTTCATTTAATAAATCAAAACAAATCTTTGAATTTTTTAATGCCAGTTTGATCAAATTTTTCCGAGAACGAAAAGAGTAAGAGCTTTATTTTGTAAATTAATGAAGTTAATAAAACCTTACGCATTTCTCACTTCTACATTCAGGGCTTCCAACATTGCAATTTCCAGCCAAATAAATGTATTTTTGGATTCAATTTTGAAAAAGCATGAATATTCTCAAGCTGAACTTGACCAAGCTTTCAAATTTATTGTAAGTGGACAATATATAAGTTTGTTTGACTTAAGTATTAAGTAAGTAAGTAATTGTAATTTTTGTAGATGGAAATTTACAAAGTTATGGACAACAAAGATGAATTTGTACATGCATATAATAAGTTTCTTGTCAATCGTCTCATTTCTGGGGTTTCACTTTCTCTTGAACTTGAAGAAAACTTTATTTCTAACTATCTTGGTAAAAATGCTGGATTGGATATTACTCAAATTCCCAAGAATCTTATTGCCGTAATTATTATTCATATTATCAATATAAATGAATTTTCAAATTATTTTAATTCATTAGGATATTCGACGAAGCCAAGAGACGACACGATTATTTCAAGAATTTCAAAAGAACGGGATGACTCCAGCTTCATTTAATGTAGATGTACTTACACTTGGAACAAATAATTGGAAAATTAAGGAAAAGAATCCAGATCACTTTACAGTCAACTGTCCGGAAACTGTAAGTGCAAATATGCAAGATACATTCTTTTGTAATCGCTTGATTGAATTATTATATTTCATGTTAACATAGCTTGGAACTATGTTGACACAATATGTGATCTTTCATCAACAAGAAAAAGGTGCAAATCGGATCCTTGAATGGGTTTTCCCTAAATTTCATGGAGTAATTTATTTCCGTCCTAAAAATACTGGAGATGCAAATACAAATTCGGCACCTTACAAAATGAGCTGTTCTCTTTATCAAATTGCAACATTACTCCAATTTGAAGATGGAGGAACTAAGTCTTACGCTGAACTTCAAAATTTGACCGGAATTCACGAGCATGTGCTTGATGATCATGTATGAATTAAATTAGTTGTTGAATTGAATTATATGCTTAACGATTTAGCCGTATATTTCAGGTTCTTGGAGTTCTTACAAAAATTAAGATCCTAATTAAGAATCCCAAAACAAATGAATACACACTCAATGATGAGTTTAAGCGTAAGCTCAAGGCATTGAATATTAATGTTCCAATTAAGAGTTCCGAAGTTGGGGCTAGTGATGCTGATAATGAGTTAACTAAACATCGGAAGTATCGACTTCAAGCATGGACTGTACGAATCATGAAAGAGAAAAAAGTTTGTACTGAAAATGAATTGATTGAAAAAATTATTACTGCTGCTACATCTGATAAAGTTGGATTTAGTCCTGGAATTCCAATGATCCAAGTAAGTATTAGGTAGAACTTTCCAACAAATATTAAACTTAAAGTTTTTAAACTAATTCGCTTTCTGTCTGTTTCAACAGGGAGAAATTAAATATTTAATGGAGAAATCATACTTGGAGCGAGATGAAGTTAATACATCACTTATCAAATACGTTAATGAAGAGAAAATGGAAAGCGAGATTGGAGAATCTGCTAATTAATTTCTCCCTAAGCAAACTAAATACATTTTACAATACTTAAACAAAATCCAATCGTTCCAGAATGCCTCATTGTAAATGAATTGGTTACACGTGTTTACTACACTTTATTGCATTTGAAATTCTTCCAAAAGCACTGGAAAAAGTTGTAGCTGTTTTTGGCTTATATGCTCGCCTTTTTATTATACTTGTTTCCGGAAGTGACTCTGGATATGAATTATTAGGAAATGCATAAGGATATTCAGGTTTCATCAATTGAGGATGCTGACCCTACAAAAATTAACAGTATAGATTAAAGATTATAATCAGTCAAATGAGGCAGCAAATTTTATTCAATTATGTATCTTTACTGGAACTTGTGGCAATTGCATTTCTGAAGTATTTTCGCTATTGTGAGAATAGTTTATGTAGCGAACCTTTGGTGGACTTCTAATTCCAGCATTCAAATTTCTTTCTGGGTTCTTCGCATTAGACCGAGTCAATTGTTTAACTTTACTTGAATTTTACTTGAATTATTTGTTTCATTTTCAACTTTTTGAGGCATAAATTCCAAGGTGTTTGTGCTTGTTAAATGATGCTTAATTTGTCCAGGTTTTCGACTTCCTCCATCAAATCGGTCCAAATCCGTTTCAGAATCATAAGGTTAGGAGCATTTGTCTCGTCATCACCTTTGGCTGAAGTAGATGCTTTAATTTCCTTAAGCGAAGCTTCCCTTTCAAAGCTCCTTGTTCGGCTTGACCTTCTACGACGCTCTCTAGCTTTCGGCTTCGATTTTTGGCTAGCATAATTATAATTATTACGTGTGCTACGGTAAATTTCGTTGTTGTGCTCATATTCAGTTTCTGATTCAGAATAATCTTAATGTTCTTCTTCTTCTGGTGCAGATAATCCATAATCCTCATATTGATCGTTCAAATTATGATTCCGGTCTGTTCGATATGTACGAGTAAAAGCATTTTCCACATTTAATCGACATAGATTGTACCAAAGTTTAATTTTGTTGAAGATATTAAGTTTCTTTTTGGGATTGATGTTAATATCTGAGTTTGAATGGTTCATTTTGGTTGAACCACAGTTTAGAAACTTTTATACATTATTGGAATGAAATTGGTTTATTGAAATGAAATGAAATCATCAATTTGTGATTGTGATAATTAAAAGTTTGTTTTACAATCTTAAATATGTAAGTATGGTTCCGGTTTGCATGAAAATTGTTTATACAAACAAAATACTCTGCATTCATAGGTCAAAGAGTTAATCATACATCACTTAGGTTGACTAAACCTTTGCTAAAGATGTTAATCTAAATTTCTCCATTAAAGGCAAATGCTTAGGATGGGGCGATGGAAGTGTGGGTATAAAAATCTAGAACTAGGAAGTTTTTCGTGATAATTCCTCTATTGGCATGCATTATAATGTTTTTGAACAAAAAATAAGGGTGTATTGATAAGGGCTTCAGTTCAGCTAATCCATGACTTGTCAGAGCAATTTCAAATGTAATCAATTTTAGTCCGAAGTCTGAACCCATGATAATAGCTTGAGCAGTTGAAGATTTACCAATAAAATATAAAATAGTGTTTGCATGTTTATGCCTTGACCTAATAACCAAACTCAAAGGTATTGTCCCAATAATTGTCAATTAATCAAAACGTTTTGCAATTCAAAATTGCCCCAAGCTCAAATTAGGTATTGTCCATGCATGAGGGGTCACACAGCAGTACAGCACAGAGATGCGATCTCAGACTCAAAATGCGACAGAGCAGCAACAGATACAGAGCTTCAAAATTCAAGAAGAAGGAAACTGGTTGTGCTAGACACACAGACGACAGGCAGACGAAAATCCTGGCTCCAGTCTGACTAGTAGGTTTAGCACAACTAGTTTCTTTCTTCTTGAATTTTGAAGTCTTCCTTTGCGTTTGCATTAAATATGTTAATTTGCTCAGTTTGGTTTGCTGTTTGGTTCTTTGTATTTGTTTCAATTCAATTCAACCAATTTCCAGTATAAATCAGTTCTCTGGAGTCTGGAATCAAGCAAACATTACGCACGTAAGCAAAGGATTAATTAATTAAATTAAATTTAGGTCTGGGGGTGTCTGTGGGATGATCGGATGAATTGAACTATTACTTGGTCGGTTTTCGGAAGTGGAGACGGAATGAGACTTTACATGGAGATACTGCTGGATACTGCGTCCTTGCTAATTCTTAAAGGATATTGCTCCATGCCCTTGTTAAAGGTTTACTGCCGGATACTGCTACTGTCATACTAACATTAAGCGATACTTCACTATAACTGCAGTATCCCAATGTGAAGCGTATCATTGCAGTGCAGCATGCAAGCATTGCCGTAATCATTATGTTCCGTCCATGGACTCCCTGAACTATTTCGGGGAATCCGGAATCCAGGACTCCTGGATTCAAATGGTCTTTGGGATCCGGTACTGACCAACTTTACTCAGTATGCTTTCATTCTGGATTGATATGCATTCCTTTCTTTCCTTGTTCTGCCTAGTGATCTCAGTGTCCGCCCGCATCGTGAATTCGTGATTGTTGCCTGCAATTGATTAACGGTGAAAGATGGAGATGGGTATGAATACTACTAGCTCAGTCACTGTTGACCCAGAAGCCCCACCGGACGTGGGTACGAAGACTATTAGCTCAGTTACAGTTGGACTTGACCCAATAGCCCCACCGCAACCTCTGGATATTGCTATGCAAGCCCTAGCTCTTGAAGAGCCTAGTCAGTCTGAGTCTCCTCAGCCCTTGCTTCTCAAATTACCAAAATTGGTAAGTAAACCATTCTTCGTTGCACTCATTTGTTGTTTGTTGGTCTTTTTAAATTTCGAATTAGCTCTCAATCTATCGTCAATTATGAAATCGTCCGACCCGTCCCATAAATTTTAATTTTCCTCAATTTCTTCCTAGCTTCATTTTGCATTTGTTTTTATGTAACTAGGCTTAAAACTGCTCTTGTTTTGCAATTCCAGGCCATTAACAAAGTATTAGGCTACCTAGAGCCCCATCATCTCTTCAGTCTTCGTCTAACTTCGAAAGCAGTTAATTTATTGGCCACAGAGTATATGAGAGGAAGTACAAAAGCCAAAGGGCCAACAAATTTCTATTTAGAAATCTTTCAGTGTACCGGTTTGTTTTATAAAAAGAAAGTCGGATCAACAACATTTCGGGAGATCTTGGATAATGGTTACGTTTTTCCCATTCGAAGCCTTTATCTTAATAATGCAAATGAAGACATCTTCGAAGATCCTTGTATTACCGAATTTCTTCAACTATATGGCTCTGATATTAAAAAATTGAAGATTAAGAACTTTTGCCTTAGTTCATCAGCTCAACGTCAATTCTTCATGGAATTGAAAAACCTAGTGGAACTAAAAATTCTCATTATTGAAGTGCCCGAACCAGCCAACCCCGAATATTTATTGGAACTTTCTATTCCAGACACGTTCAAGAAAATTGAAGTTTTGAAACTTGGCAAAATCGAATACCCAACCTACATATGTACATACAAGCGATTCCATAAATTATTTCTGGAAAAATTCCCAAATCTTAAAGTACTCCGAATCCCAAAAGTTTGCTACAAGGCTCACTACAGTATTCCTGAAGGAACTCATACTAATGATTGGGAATTCAAATTTTTGTTGAATTATATTAAAAACCAAATTCAAAATCACTCTACACCCCCAAATCTAGTAAAACTTGACTTCAAGAATGATATTGAGAAGGTGACACATTCTTCAGAGTTATTTTTAAAATTTGTAAATCAATTATTCCACCATGTACCTCACTCCCGTGGAATCCAATTTCACAATGTGAATGAAAGATTTCTTGATTGGTTTGATTACCTTACCATACTTGGTGAACCTGATGGCGAAGAAGATCGTCTTAATTTCAAAGCTGCATTGGACAATCATATTTGTTCTATGAAAAATATATCCCAGTCTGCAATGGATTTAGATTTGGGAAATTTAACCAAATTGGACATCAATGTTTCAGAATGCTTGCAGCAACTTGATAGAATAATACAAACGGTCGGTTGCTGGGAACGAATGAGAGTAAATTTGAATGAATTGGTGAAACTTCGGATTTATTATGATAAATTGGATTGGAGTGAAGTAAATATGCCAAATATGGATTTAAATGGTCTACGTGATCACATGGAAGTATTCTTCTGGTTAAAAAATAAATATTTGGCTAGTGAGTATCAAGAAATGAAGGCAAACTTATTTGGTAGTCAACGATACGAATCACTCAAAGAACTATGTATAGAATTTGGTGAAGCTTTTGGAAACCTTCAATTAGCTTCTTCTCGGTTTGATGGTTTTTGCCTCACGAATCATTTCTACATGGTTAAGAAATTGGAACTGATTAATTGGAATCCCTGCGTTGGGATGTTTGTTTGTCTTTGGGAAGAATTTGGAGATAATAACGCTCTAGAGGAGTTGGTTCTCAAAGACTGCGCTTCACTTGGGAATGCTGGGTTTATTGGACCTGATCAAAAGAACCCTGCATTCCTCAAACTCAAAGGTAAGAGATAATTAATTCTAGTTTAGCAAATAATTTCGTAATATTTCTTTCACATTATTACATTACTTCTTGCAGACCTCCGAAAATTAACCTTAAAGGTTGACAAGATGGACAAATTATCAGATCGAACTTTTGAACATGTCTTTCGCCACATGAGCTTAATGGAGTTTATGCTTATCAGTGAGAAACCAATGGATAAAGTAAGTTGTGCTTATAACAGAAACAACTTCTCTGAGTCAAACTAAACATCTTCTTCCGTATAATTTCTTAGATTACTCGTACTGGAATTGAATGGCTTCTTGAAGGTTGCTTTGCAAAGTCAATTTTGAAATTTCCATTCACAACCTGGACTGCAACTACAATTCAACCGGAAGAAATGTTACCATTGAAAGCCCAGTTCAAATCTTTAATCTATTAGACACGCAGAGTCTTCTTTTCTTGTATGTATTTCTCAATAATTAATTGACCTTCAGTCTAAAACTTTTAAACTTCTACTAGTGTGGAACTGGAATCGAAAGACTCGCGATGAGATTTGGGAAACAAATATTCCTAGGTTAAACATTCTTCTTAATTATAAAAAATACAGGATGTACTTTACTTGTGCAGCCAATTGAATTGAGCAGCATAAAACTTTCATTCGATAATTATTTTAAGCAAGTTTTCTGAATTCACTGCTGCTAGTATGATTTATCTATGCATATATTAATCTAATTGTAAAATTCAACTTTAAATCTGTTTGTGTTTATTGAAATTATTCAATTTCACGCCTGAAACACTTCGTTTTCATTCAGAACTTTGTTTAAATCATTCATTATCTTAATTAATACTACTAATATAATTTTTGTACTATACTCATTCTGAATTTGTAATTAAATATGAAAACTTTGAGAAGAATGAAGTATATCTTACTATAAACGTTTTGCTGTTTAAAATAAACCAGCTTGGTTTGTTTCTTGCCCTCCGAAGAATTGAGTAGATATTTGGCTTTAAGTGACTTAAGATTTATTTACAGTTAATAGATCAATTGCAAATTAATTATATAAAAGTAATAAATAATAGTTAAAATATTCATGATTAAACGTTATAAGCTAATATTTGAAAATAAATTTAAATTCGCATATCACAATTATGGTTTAGTTCAGAAGTTAAACTAATTAAGGAGATATCACATACATATTACTTGCTAATAGTTTCACTGATGTCAGGAATTTAAGTGGAGGATTCAGATTCCAAAATTGTTTCTGCCGTTGTAATATTTTCATTAATAATTTCTTCAGGTGCAACTGCTTGAGTTGTAACTTCTGGGGTGACAATTTCTTGAGGAGTTGATTCTGGGCTAATATCTTCACTAGCAGCCTCTTGAGTAGTTCCATCTGGTCCAGATGTGTTTTCCGTTGTCGCTTCCTCCGTCACTGCTTCAGTTGAAACTTCCTGTGGCGTTGGTTCTGCTGTAACTTCTGTTGTGGCGTCTTCAGTAACGGTTTCAGTTGTAACTTCTGGTGTAGCTTCTTCAGGAACGGTTTCAGTTGTAACTTCTGGTGTAGCTTCTTCAG
>JAQGCY010000647.1:0-15380 GCA_034700645.1 Xenylla mediterranea | reverse complement strand
CGGCGATAGGATCGAGGGGATAGGATGTGCGGCGCTAGGATCGAGGGGATAGAATGTGCGGCGATAGGATCGAGGCGATGCGGTGATAGGATCGGGTACACTGACATTTATAACAATTTTTTAACTGTTTTAGGAGAATACTTAAAGCTCATTTTGATTGTTAATTTTATCTTACCTGGAAATAAGGACTACATGCCGCAAGTACTAATTTATGTGCCATAATCCGTCTGCCCTCACTGGAAACAAGGGTCACATCCACAAATGACTCATTCCCAAGTAATTCAGTAAAAAATGATACTAAGTTTGGCTGATGATTATTCCATCGGAGACAATATTCTCTACCAGAAGAGCCACCACCAGGCCCTGCCCCAGTCCCACCCCCAGATCTCCTTGTCCCATGATTATTAAGAAGTGAAGACCCACCACCACTGTCCCTATCCCTCCCACCCCCACTCGTGGAGGAAGCATTATGTGTATTTGTATTTGTTCCAGTAGCAGTATTAGCTGGGGACGAAGTTGAGTTTGACGCCATATTGAAAATATTCAATAGGTAAAAACTGCAAGGTGAAGGTAAGGTGTAACTCGTGTTCTTCAAGTTCAATCAAAGTATTGCTTCCAATTTCCAGAAGTATTATTTCCAAAGAATTTCCAAAATCAAGTGTTTCTAAATTGCTTTCGTGTGGATACTGGTAAGAAATTCACATTTTTTTAGAACATTCCAAAATCCAAGAATCCAACCATGCAGTTTAGTAGGCACTATAGCAGTCAGCATCAGCAGTAGTAGTCTAGCCTAGCCAAGTTGGAAACTTTTTTTTTTTGTTCTATTTGGAAGAGCCGTGCGTTCTGTTCTATTCTGTTCAGTTTACTACTTCATACTTGGATTGAATGACGACGAAGAACAAGAACACTGAACAAGTAGAAAAAATACTAAAAAAGTAAAGTGGTGGTGGATGTGGAATGGGTATAGAAAAAGTGGTTGGGAAATGGGATTTGGATTTTTTGGGAAGGATTTTGTTTGGGAGTTAGCGTTAGTTAGTGCAAACAGCATGCATTTATGATTATAAGGAGATTTTTCATCCTCTCAAGTCCAACTAAACTCCAATTCCAATAGTTGATAGCCAAGCTTATTAGTTCAAAAAAACCTAACTAACACTTTTCCAAGAACATGAACATGAATTACTTAAGTTTAGTTTAACTTGAATTTGGATAACTAAACTAACTATGAAAAACGAAACTAAATGTCGCCTATGGATAGCTTTCCTATGATTTTTTTTGCTGCATAGTGCATGCATTCTGCATTCTCAATTCAATTTCAATGAAAAAATGACCTGAAAATCCATAGAATTCTTCTAGTTCAGTTTTAGCTTTAGCTTTATTCGATTATTTATAGCATTAGCATCATTTCATTTTCTTTCCATGTTTCATGGCTCCATTAAGTTTAGTCTTCTACTTCTTCCTTTATAATATATAAATTTCTTTTATGGATATGGATGAGTTAGCAAAATCAAAATGTGACAAAATTTATATGCTTTTTCTAATCTCTAGTTCTAGTAATTCTAGAACACTCAAATCAATTCAATTCTTCATCATGTTCATGTCTAGCCTAGTCTAAAAAAAATAAAATCCAATTTTAACTGCTTTTAAATAAAGCGAAGGAAATGAAATGAATGAACCCTTGTACTCTGTACATAGATAATTGATATTTAATACGTAGATATTTCCAATTTAATTCTCGTGTTCTTGTTCAAAAACAAAATACATGTACAGTAGTTCAACTACTACTAAAACTAATGCTAAATAACAAACAGTTTTAATAATTCAAACGAACCTGTTTTCAACCATTATTAAAAAGAATTTAAGAGAGAACAATTCAACAATTGCCATATAGCATAAGTAGCATTATTATAAAGCCAAAGCCAAAGCGTCTTATATTTTTTTTTTCTAAAAGAAAGTAGAATTGTAAAACATAACATAAACCACGTTCAAGAACAATAACTTTTGCAAATGCAATTCTATTTTTTCATAAGGCATATATAAATACAGGAAAATCCTTTTTTTTTAACTTGAAGTAAAGTAATTGAGCTTTGACTAACATACTTAAATAACAGTAAAAATGGTTTATTAATTTTAGTCAACAAAATATATGCACATTGTACAGTGTACATAATTTGAACTTAATAAATAAATAAATATCAGTTTCTTCATTTCCGCTCACTACTTTACTTACTACTTGGATTATTTCATATTTTTGTTTTTTAGTAAAAACTCATACAAGCATTAAGCAAGCATTTTTAATTATGCAAAGTCTCGTATAGTTTGTAGTTAGTACTTTGGAATAAATTTTAGGAAAATTGTTTTTTTTTCCTCTGTGTGAAATATGAAGAAAAAATTATGTTGAGTTTTTAGAAACTCTATTAGACAATTCATACATATTTTTGGTTTCCTTCCACTCCACTTATCATTTTATGAAATGAAATTCCATGTATTTAAATTATGTAATCATAATCTGTCGATTTAGTTCAGAGTATAAAAGTATTAAGTCTATTTGAAATTTGAATATTGATATTCCAAAGAATTTCTAGACAACTAGCATACTAGTTTATTATGCATGAATAAACAATAGACAAGCTTACTAATATCTCTCTTATAAAAAGGGGTTAGTACAACTTGTCATTTTGTATAGTTTGTTAGTAAGTAATTTTAAACATATTTACTTTAAAGGAAGGTCCCCGGAAACTGATTGGTTTAAAAAAAGGTGTTGGAATAAACCTTTGGATTGGAAATCCACATCATCAATCCATTATACTCGTCACAAACAGCATCATCCTCATCTAAAAAAAAAAATTTCAAGTGGACCATTTACGTACAAAGAACAGAACTAAAAAATCTAGGGAATATCATGCAAAGGCGTGTGGTTGCATTATTAAATACTAAATAATTTTCTAATCTATCTTATAATTCCATTTGAAGAGCATTTTTATTCGCTAATACAGATAGTTTTTAGTCTATCTATCCAAGCATCCATCCATCCATTTCATCGACGGCAGTTCAAACTATCATCAAATACTTATCTAAACGTACATTCATGATAAATCCGTATTTAGAATTTTATTTTAGAACCCAACGCAATAATATAATTTTAACATACATAGTGTGCATAAGTTCAAAGTCCAGGATATGATTATTATTTTTATGACTGGAATGAAATGGAATAAATTGATAAAAAATGAAAAATCAATATTAAAACAAGGAATAAGTGGGGGATTGTATTTGTGGAATAGAAATTATTAGGTACATAGATATGGATAGATAATTTAATTCTAAATTTCTCAATCAATTGCGTATTACTAATAGTGTTGTACTTGTACTAAAATAATAACGTATCAAATCTTCCAGAACTTAATTGAAATTTGCAAACGTTCTATTCATACATACATTCATAGAAATCGTTTTTATTCTGTATCTCTGTTTAAAAGTAGATTTTTTTGGACTAGTTTAGTTGTTTAGTTCTAATCTATCGACTCTTGTCTATCCTTAAGTTTCACATATTCCATTTTCATTACATTCCATTTCCATATTCAACTTGTTTCCCCATGCAGTATTAGTAGTCTCTGTACTAAACTAAACTAAAAGTTGATTAGGATGATGATGATGGCGTAACATTTCCTACGCCTGCTGCTAATGCTAAAGCTTTAGTTTTGTTTGTATCAAAAAATTCTCAAACAAAAAAAAATATAATATTCTGTATGTCTATGTAGTTAGTTGGACTTGGAAGTTTGGATGGAGTTTTATTTTATAGTTTATCTGTCTAATTCCATTCCAATGGAATATTAGTTATAAGAACCAACTGTAGAGTTCTTGAGTGGGGATGATGACGATTGACGATGATGATGGTGTTGAAGGGGGACTTTTCCATAAGTTAAGCTTAAGTTTCCTAACCACCTTCCATTTCCATAGACCCAAAACACCCCATTTTCAGTTTCTTTCTGTTCATCTTAAAGTTTAAACAAAAATTTCCAACTAGAATAAGAACAAGAAGTACAAAGAGAAAAAAAATGGAATAAGAAACGAATTTTATCTTCTTAACCTTCCTCCTTTTAGTACATACACTTATAAATGCATTAGGACGTTTCTTATGCTTTGATAAAATTAAGAATATCCTTGGCTTGGCTTCGTTTTGGACTTGAGCTTTGGAATCACAAAATGCGTGGAAGGAAATTGTTTTTGGAAATGAAAATGATTGAGCCTTTTTTTGTATAAGTATTTGAGCCAACTATTTTCATGAGAATGGGATTTTTAATGGTTTGAAAAATGAAAAGGTTTGGAATTTTATATATGCATACAAAAAAAATTCTTTGGGATTGGATTGTTGTATCATCGTATGGAAATGGAATGTAATGGATGCATTTTTGGAATGGAATGAAATTGAACATTCTATTTGTAAAAGCTTAATTAAAAACGTTCAAATCAAAGTAAAGCAAACCCTAGATAGATAATGAAAATTCTTAAAATCGTGTACAACTGCAAAATGAAAATACAAAATGAATTGTGCGTATAAAAGAATATTATTTTGCTCATTTTTTTAATGATTTATTCCATGTGCTGTGGCTGTAGAGTGTGTATGGAATAAAGCAAGGTAAAGTTATTGAACTCGTCATGTCATGTTAAACTAATCATAAACTAAAAAATGTTTAATAATTCATGGAATTCAAAATCAAAATGCGTTGAATGAAAGGATGAAGACAACAACAAAAATACAAAATATGATTTGAAAATAGAAAGATAGGAAAGTAGAAGTAGAACTATTAAATTATTTTTATATTTTTTCATATTGAAAGAATTGGAAGTTTGTTTGGATGGAATGAAATTGAAATGGAAGTAGAATATTGTTCTGTTCTATATTTTTTTTTCTGTACTTAAAAATATTGAACACATTATTATTTACTCATATTTTATCCTTATCTGTCATCTTTCAAGTTTCAACTTAACTTTATGGTGGTGGTATTGTGTGTTCTTGTACTGATTTCTAAATGTTGAAATCCCATCAATTCACACAAAGAACGCTATAATAAAGTACTTACAATTTGTCTGTATGTATGTTATGTATTTAGTAATTGTAATGCCAATTCAAGTATTTATGTTTTTAAACAATGGAAAAGTTGAATTAGGTCTTTCATGCTTTTTAGGCGTGTTCTACTAATTTCTAATACCAAATTCGTCCTTATGGATGGATTATGAATTTACGATTATGAATTTAATAGGTTGGTTTGTTATAGCTTCGTTGTTTTATTATTTTTGCTAAAAATATTTAAGTCTTTCGTTTTCGGTACTCAAACACACATGTACGAAAAACTAGCTATAAAGCATGTAGATGAATATTTAAATATTTAATTTCTTAGCTATCTTCTAATATTTTAGGTAGTTGGATTGGATTTAAGGATATATTTTATATTTAAGCATGGCCTTTTATTTGAAACCACCGAATGGAAATATGCCAAATCATTTATTTCAACTTTACGCTGAATCTCGTCTTAAATTATTAATTGCTCTATGGAAGAAAAAGAAGACAATGAAAAGAAATCAAACAAAACTGAATTTAATTGATGAGCTTCTAGCAGAAAATATACATTCAATACCACGACTTGATGCATTGGTTCAAGGAACTTTAAAAGATCGCGTATCACATTTTGCTCTTAGGTAATTTCAGGATAAACTACTAAGCAAAAATGCTTTTTTTTTTATCTTAAACATGTCTATTTGATTTGCAGGACATTGAGCTTTCTAAATCCTAAATTGATGGATTTTATAAGCAACTCGGAGGCAATGCTTTTTAAAGAACGGTTACACTGTTCCAAAGACGCTGAAAAGTCACTCATTATGATCATTCAACAGTTAGATACATTTCTTCCGTTCCTTGGAAATACGAATTCTGGAAATGGTTCTATGTCATCGAGCCTTAATCGAGCTTTGGAGTTTTTGAACGATGCTCACATTGCTTTGAAACAAATATTTCAATCCAAAGTATTATTTTGCACGTTTAATTCTAAAATATGCCCAATCCACAATGATACTGTGATTTTGTCAGGTAAACATTGAAAAGCTCAAAGGCTGATTGGAATTTTGGTTAATGATTTGTTTTGCGAATTAATCTAGTCCCGTTTACACAAATTCTGAACCAGCTAAGTTCTATCAGAATACAACTGCACAATGGAAACGCAAATTTACTTTGTCATCAAATACCTAAATATTTAACCCATGTATTCAAGCAATTAATTGAAACCGGGAGACTAATTATGATTCAGTCAAGTTTTATACGAAGGATAAAAGATGATAAGCGGATGCTAGACGGATCTAACGAATTAGTAAAGCTTTTAGAAACAGAAGGGTTATATATTTCTTATGAGAATTATCTTCCACGTATTAGTAGAAATTTAACTTTGACCATTGAAACGGTGGAGAAGGATGAGATAATTTACTTTCCTCCATGCATGAGCAATTTATTTCGAAGCCTTCGTAAATATCACAGACTTTGTCATCATCCTAGAGTACAATTAACACTTTTTCTAAAGCACATTGGTTTTAGCGTAGAAGTAGCCTTAAAATTAATTCAAGAAGAATATTCAAAAAGCACAAATAGATCCAATATTGGAGAATCAGAGTCTCCTCGACATAAATGCGAACATTCATGGCAAAAGGACAGTCGAAGATATATTTATGGAACCAGACATTTATATGGACTTGAAGGTGCAAGAAAAAATTATTCTTGCCATTCCTGCTTATCCGTACAGGTAAACAATGTTGGAAAGATAAGACTTGAGAATTCATAAACTAATATGTAACTTTTGTTACATTGCAGAGTTTAACGCGACCTGGAACTTGTGGAGGTTGTCCATTTGTAGTACAAAATACGGAATCGAAACTCCGCATTTTGGCAGAAGATCTTAATGGTAATAAAACAAAAGCAGAAGAATTTCTTTTCCAAGCAAATAATCATAATCAAGGATATTCCCAATCTTTATCGCAAGTTGAAATGATGAGTCCAATTGAATCCTGTCATCAGTATTTATGTTTTAAAGCTTTTAAAAACAATTATAATTCTGAAAAGCAAGAGTTAGCTGGAAATAATAATACTGTTGTTGATCGTGATCAGATTCATTTCCGAATTAAGTCTATGACAAAACCAATTCATTATTATTCCCTGATGAAAGATTTTAGCAGAAAAAATCAAGGTGGAGGTGATTTAGAATAAGTAACCGCAGTTGTTGATGCATTTGACACTAAGTAAACCTTAGAAAGTATTTTAAAGTATTCTGTTAATTGTTACAATTTTTGACTGCATTTCATTTTGACAAATAAACCAACATCAACATTAATCTCAGCAAATTAAATTTGCAAATTTCAATTGCTTCATTAACTTTGGCAATGAAGCGTCATAAAACTCTTCATGTAAGAGAAGAGAAGAGCGGAGATTCACAATACCTGAGCGGGATCTGCTTTATACTTTGTGAAGTTGAGCTGAAATCGGATTCATTTTCCTATGCATCTGATTTATTTTCCAGAAAATTATTGACATAAAATTTCTAAACAGTTTTCAATTCAAAGCTCAAAATGGTCGTACCAACATCATCAAGTGTCCCAGATTCTGGAAACACTGAAAATCCAGCTCATAGTGATAATGGGATTGAGTCATTTAATGCTGCTCAAATGATGGATCTTCTTCCCAACTATTATTCTCGACTATTTCCAGCTAATCTGATGTATCGTTGGCTTTCTTATGGAAGTGGTAAGTTCAGTAGACATTGATTGACCTGTATTTATTTGACCTGACCTTTAGTTTTGCTGATTTCATTCAACAAAATTGAATTGAAGTAAGTTTTTCACATGATAAATCTATGAACAATAAGCCTCTTAGCTTTGGTTGAGTATTTTTTGTTGGATTCTATTAACACCGGGGATGTAGCTCAGTGGTAGAGCGCTTGTTTCGCATACCAGAGGACGGGGGTTCGAATCCCTCCATCTCCAGTCACTTTTTGGAATGTATTTCCACGGTTTAATTAAATTTTTTGCTGGTGCAATTGACCCCCAATCCATTTACCTCTTTTTGTTCCACAGATGAGCTGTTTTCCTGCAGAGAATTTTCATTTACCCTACCTGGAGATGTGTATATCCGATACCAAGCTTTTACAAATGAAAATGATTTCGCCAGAGAGCTTGTTAGGAAATTACCTGAAAAAATTGATATTGGAGCAATATTTAATGTTAGTCCTAAGCAAAGGATTACATCGGAATTTTTCCCTGTTCAAAAAGAGTAAGATAAATTGTAAATGGTGTTGAAAAACTAATTGTATTCTTTGATTTGTTTTATAAATGTAGATTTGTAGTTGATATTGATTTGACGGATTATGATGATGTAAGAACTTGTTGTGATGGAGCAAAAGTATGTGAAAAATGTTGGAAGTTTATTGCAGTTGCAGTAGAAATATTGGATCGTGCATTACGAGGTTTGTTATTGTTTGTTTGGATTAGAAAATATTATTGGGTTTGAAGCATTTATTGAAAAAAATCTTAATTTTCAGAGGACTTTGGCTTTCGACATTTACTTTGGGTTTTTAGCGGAAGAAGAGGTGTCCATTGTTGGGTTTGTGATGAGGTGGCTAGAAATTTGGATAATACAGGACGCGGTGCTGTGATTGAATATTTACATGTAATTTACTAGTTCTTCAAAGCCAATAATAAATTTAATTTGTTTTGTGCTCTATTGTGACAAAGGTAATTAAAGGAGGTGAAAATCAAATTAAGAAGGTTAAACTTTACGAGAAAATTCATCCATCAATTAGGTAATATAAGGAAAATGTTGTTTGAAGCATTGTCCTGAGACTATGATTGTATCTCATATTACAGTGCTGCACTGGAAACGATTGAGCAATATTTCGATAATATCCTTGAAGAACAAGATTTTTTCCAAGATGATAAAATTATTGAAATTCTACCCGACGACATGAAGGGAAAGGTCAAAAATGAGAAAGGTTCCAAGAATAGATGGAATTCGATACAGAAGCATGTTAATGATAAGGTAAGTAAAGACGTCAATTCATAAATTCGATACTAATAATTTAAACAATTTTCATTTGCTTCATACAGAAAGGCAAAGTTGTACGTATTTTGGAAGAGATTCAATTACAATATGTATATCCACGCTTAGATATCAATGTATCAAAAGGCCTTAACCATTTGCTTAAATCTCCATTTGTAATCCATCCAAAAACTGGCAAAGTGTGTGTTCCATTTGATCCAAAACAAGTTTTTCAATTTGACATCAATAAAGTGCCAAGTATTACGTAAGTCACATCTAAAAAGTATCCATAACTCTAAGTATTATCGATATCTCTGTTACGCTTTTAGTCAACTGCTCGATGAGATCGGTCTTTTTGATGCAGCGAAGTCAAATGAAACTGGAAAAGCAGATTACAAGAAAACGTCACTAGCACCTTTTATGAAAACCTTTGAGAACTTTGTAAAGGCATTGGAAGCTTCAAGAATGAAAATCAAAAGTGAGCCTGGTGCTGGGACTGGAACAGGTATGATAACGATGTATTTTTATTTTTCATAAACCGTAACAGTACAAGTACAATTACAATAGCAATCCTGAAATAATTTTTAAATATATTTCTAGATCTAGACATTGAAAGTTTGGTACCAGCAAATTAAGGAACTATTTTTTGTGTATTATCGTATTCAAACAGTAAGTTGAATTTTTGTACGTATAATAAGTTTTCATTCAGTTTTCCTTGAATTATAATTGTAACAACTAGAGTTTAAATAGATTCAAGTTAAGTTTAATTAAAGGTTTGTGTGCTTTTTTGTTTCTATTTGTACGATAACAATTGAAAACAGGTACTAAAACTTTCTACCATTATCTTTGAATTTGAACTGTGGCATCTAAACCTTCTACGATCATTAAACATAAATTCTTTCCTTATCCTGTGCGTGTGCCTTTCGAGGTTGTTGAATAATACGACGTCGGTTATTACCATAAATTTCCAATTCTTCATCACTTGAAAATCTTACATTGTCTCCAGATCTTTTGAAATACGTTGTAATTGTTTTACTATTATTACTACTAGTACTTGGTAATGGTAGTTCCTTTGTAGAATATTGATGATCACTAAGACTAGAATCTGAAAATGTTCGTTCCATTTTTTGTGATCTAGATGAGGCTCCTTGACTATTGCAATTTGTTGAGCCATAGGGGCAAGTCCCAGTTGGATTTGTAGTTCCAGTGCCCCTTTTCGATGGTAGAGTTTTACTTTTGTTCAGAATTTGTGAACTTTTAGTTTCATTCCCACTATCATTAACTACTCCATATCCTTTTTTATTATAAGCGCTATCAAGATTCGTTGTATAAATATTTCTTCTAGTATCCTCAACAGTTTTTGGAATCATTGTATGATATGTTGGAGCTACATAATTATAAACAACCTTAACTTTTTGACGTTGTTGATCAGCTCCAGTAGGTGAATAATTACAATGGGGTTGTTGTTGTTTCTTGTGTAAATTATGTACACAATGGCTATGGTGGTTATGATGATGTGGATGTGAGAAATTATCAGTTGAGCCAGTATAATGGCTTTCTTTATGTGGCTGTGTTGGAAAGTAACCATAGCCATATCCAAATCCGTAACCTCCATAACCTTTACCTACTGAGGAATGACTGTTTTTGGCTACAAGATTATCCCATGATTTCGGTTTTAAAACAGCATGATTTCCATCTTCTCCTAAAACATTTGTATTAGATTTTGAAGCATCTTGTTTAGCTAAATTTAATTCCCGACTACTTTGACATTTCCTACTGTATGAATCAAAGAAAGATGAAGATCCATTGTCACCCAATATTTGTTCTGCTACTCCTGGATTTGGTGATCTGTCACGTTCTATTTTAACGGATTTGGATCTTTGTTGTATAACATGTTTTAATTTTTCTTCTTCAAGTTCAGATTTAGTGTTAATTATAAGTAGCGGATTAGATCCACTAGTTTGAGCGAAATGTTTCGAATGACTGCATGGAGGCTCACATTTCTTAGAAACGGATTGCAGTGGACAAAAGCAACAAACTTTTGAAGATGTTGCCGATGCAGACCTGGCTGTGTTAGCGTTGGCACAATGGAGTTTTCCACTGAGTATTAATTTTTCTTGCTTTGTCAAGTCTTCCAATTCTTTAACTTTATCTTGTAACTTTTTCTGGAGATGAACATATCTCATATGTAGCTCAACCTTGAATAAGAAGTTTTAGATTACACAAGCATAAAGAATTCAAGATCAATTTTCATAAATTATGTACCTTTCTTGCTCTCTCATCAGAAACAACAACCATTTTCAGATGCGAAGGACACTGCCTAATATATCCAACCAGCGATTTATGTTCTACTCTTGCCATATTTTGTCCATTGATAGATAAAATCACGTCACCTGCATAAAAATTGGCACTTGTAAAATATGAAATAGAAATTAAAACTATAAACTGTTATTATTAATTATTACCTTCACGAAGTCCAGCTTCATGAGCTGCTCCATCTTTCTCTAAAGCATTCACGTAAGTAATGAAATCCGTGTCACGGTGCCCATGTTTATATCTTACTCCATAGCTCTAGATTTAATCCAAAAGTATACTTGTTTTAACGAGCTTTTTTTGTTTAACATAAAAAAAATAGCACGAATTGTCTAAAGAAATTTATGCACACAGTTGTTTAAAATAAAACACAAGCTTTTATATTTGTTTTATTTTATGAGAATTCTTTTACACGAGATCAAAAGGACATCTTCATCTTCCCTAAGATTATAGCGTTCTGCGAGTTTGCAACTCTAAACTAAAATCTAAACATTGATATGCATATGCATGCATGCGGATTCGATTCATTATGTAACATTTGTTTGTAGCTATTTTTAGAAGTAATGACTTTCTGGAACTCAAAACAAGCAAGGTGAGAAATATGGAAGGAAATACACATTGTACAAGTACATTCCATATCTTTTATTTCTAATAACTTGACTTGACTATTAATACGGAGAAGCTCAAATAAATCCAAATGTTGGTAAACAAAAATTTTTGCATACCTGAAGCGTAAATCCATAAGATCCATTTTTACGCTCGATAAAAATAACTCTTCGTTTTGATTCAGATTCTCCAAATATCCATAATCCTTTACTGTCCTATTTACAGTAAATACACAGGAAATCAGACGTGCATTAGCATTATAAACATTTCGATTAAACATTCTAATTAATAGCTCTTAAGTCTTAACCTTTCTTGGAATATCTTGGAGCCCACTATATGTTGGATCAAATAATGTTTCGTCGATATGTGTAGATGTGCTCACGGTAGTTGGACCAGCTATTAAAGTATTAGCAGCAGTTGGCGTGTCCATATGCTGCAGCAAAGCTTTGTTCAGACTTTTAATTACTGTATAATTAGATCTGGCAGTTTATGTTGAGCTTTCATCGCACCAAATATGCTTAGGGATGTATCAAACTTTCCAATTTCTTATACTAGAAGAATCAGTTCTTTTCACTAGAGAATTCATGTTTCTCAATACTATACTTTGTATGAATGTAATGTAACAACAACTAACAAGCACCATTTTCAACTCTTTATGTTCAATGTTTCATGGCTAACTTTCTTCCGACTTTCACCCGAAGAATTTCCGAAACACTTTATATACTTTACTTCTTCATTCCTTAACAGTTTTGATTTTCTCTTTGGATTCCTAAGCCGACTTTCTCTTATTTTTTTAGTTCACAAAACGAAAGGATGCATTGCAGTATTGTTCTATGTATGTCCAATGAAATTCATTATTTAAGGATGAGCATTTTGGTTTGGTTGGAAGTTGGATATGTTATTTTTATCCTCATCGATTCCTTTATTCCTTGCAAAAGCCGAATAAATATAATTTATTCATTGAGGAAACACGGTTGATTTGAGAAGTATGTAATTTGTATAAAAGTTTTTAAATTAGAGGGTGTATACATCTTGAGCTCGTCTTGTTTCTCGTTATAAAAATAAAAAGACGTACCAAGGGCAATTTTTATGTTAAAAAAAATCTTTTAGATTAAGTACATATGAACTTAAAAATCAAAAGTTGCAATGCATTAAAATGCAATAATATGCTAAATGCTAAAGTGTGGTTGCCGATCATTTTGATTTTTGCTAATAAGGCCTGAGGATGAAATTCAAGTCTTTTTTTTTCAACGAGGAATTAAAAGTAAAGATGAAGAAAAAAAAATAACGTTTCCACATTGTAAAAATGTAATTCCTTCCGGTAGAACGGAAGTGTGTGAACAATGTTGGAACAAGGTGCATATTGCAATATCCTATTAATTCAACGAACACGCACCTAACTATAATGTTAAAACTTTATTGAAAAATTGAGTCAACAGTTCATTAACACATAAAAACTCGCTAAATGAACCAGTTTACCTTGGAAGTGTCATATTATATTGCCATTTTTCTATTTCAAAAAAATTAAATAAATAAAAAAAATCTCAATTATTTTATTGACATGATCAATCTTTACATATCAAATCAAATTATTTTATTGATTTGATCTGAGTATATAGAAGCTTCTTCTAATTAATCGTTCTACTTGTTTAACATGCAATGAAAGAGATAATGGTTTTATCTGGAATTGTAAATGAGTTTTCTTATCAGCCTAATTACTTTTCACTTCTTTTAATTTCAATGCTATTGAGTTCTTATTCCTTGTATGCATGTACAGAGATTTTTGGTTAATGTTTTTGATTTGTTTATGATGAATCATGTTATGTTGCACCTTCATGTGGTTGAATATGGTAATTTGTAATTGTGATTTGGTGACAAAATCCGTGTTGTTCTAGGAAACTATTAGGAAGGAGTATTTTTTGATGAAATTCTAGAAAAACAAAAACTTTTGGTTTGACTTTGCAATGCAAATTGTAATTGTAGTTTTTCTATAAACTATAAACTGTCTGCCATGCTCAAACTTAGTTCAAAATAGTCATCGCTTCGCTTGATATTTCGCTTTACTACTATTAAAGTTTCAATTTCACAAAAAGTCACCACCTCACCAGTCACCACCATATCAAAAATCAAAGTAAAAAACTAAAACTTTATGTTAATGTTAAATGTTTACGCTCCCGAGTCTCAATGTCATTTTTGTACAAAAATTTATAATAATACAAATAGGTTGAATTTCATATATTTCATCATCATCATCATCATGAGATAGATGATTATTATGTGGGCATGCATGGAAGAAAAATATAATAAATGAAATGATACTATTCTATTCCTTAACCTAAACTAAAATTAAGGAACTCGATCGAACTGCTAACTCTGCACGTTATTCTACGCTTAAGCTTTTCGTTTTCATTAAAGTAAGTTGAAGTTAAGAATAAGAATAAGATCAGATCAATCGACTCGAAGTCGAAGCTTGCTGAGTCAATTCGTATTCGTACTTAAGAATATAAAGTAAGATTAGTTCTACTGTCTTACGAATTACGATTGCTAGTGTTCGAGGGTATAATTTCAACTACAATTTCAATTCATTTTTTTTTTCATCATTAGAATTTACAATAGTCATATCATAATCATAAACACCTTCCTGTTGGGTTTTAGTTTTGGATTTGAATTTGAGTGTTTGGGTGTTGATTTATTTTTATTTGCATTGTTAGTTAGTTTGTTTGTTTGTTAGTAGGAAAAAAAATTCATGCCTCGAGAATCATCATCAAGTATCAAGTTTATAATCCCACAACTACAACAGAATAAAGTTGACTTTCCTTACTTGTACGTGTGGATTTGTGGAGTTCATTACATAATGATAAGAAAAGCTTATTTAAAAAAAACTTTAGCATTGTATTGTGCATTTGTGCATTGTATTAAAAATTAGATCAGCAAGAATAGATTGCGGCTAAGAATACTATTAAAGGTGCAAAGAATTGAACTTGTTCCATCTTAGTGTATAAGAAGTTTATTATAAGAAAAAGCATCATTATATCTCTATCAGGGTTTAAGTATTAAGTAAGCTTAAAGCTCGTAGTTGTATTAAAAGAATAGACAAAAAGTAGGGCTAGGGAGGTTTTATTATAGTAGTATTTTGATTTGATAGTGTTTTAATTCAACTCAACCTTCTATAAAAACATTCTGACGTGTACAGTTTAAGATATTATTAAAAGAATAATAAAAAACACTATATAAAATTCCAGAGCCTGTAATGTGATGTGGTATTGGGCTGTTATGCAAATATAAAATATGTTGTAACAGTTGTAAGAAAGAAAAAAACCTATCCATACATGTAAATGGGCCCGACCCTGCGTATGAAGTTAGTTTTTGATGTATTTGAATTTTTAAA
>JAQGCY010000646.1:0-15391 GCA_034700645.1 Xenylla mediterranea | reverse complement strand
AATATCATTAAATATAATTAAAATAAAATCTTTTGTCATAATTGAACCAAAGTTTCCAATACTAAATTGAATTGACTTTGCAGAATTCCAGAATTTATATTTTGGTCCATTTCTCTTCCTTGAACTACTTTTACCAAATTGTATTAGCTCAGATGAAAGGATATTAAGATGAACGCATAGCTTTACATTTAATGCAAATGAAATTGCAGCTCCAAAAAATGCAAAGCCTGTGAGTATTTGCAGAATTGGCGATGGTAATTTAATTGAACTAACTCCCGTAAGGATCATTACAACAGAAACAAATGAAACGGCAATTGCAATTAGATTGGCAAATACGGAATTCCCAAATTTATAGAACACTTGAGCTTCTTGGTATTCCAGTTCTGAATTTCTGGAGTGTTTGTTCTTCTTGATATTCCTTCTACTCAATTAAGAGATAAATTAATCAACATTTAACAAATTCAAAATGTTATTGGATTGCTTACATAAACATTTTCAACCATTGTCTCATACTGACCATATAACCAATTACTAATCCCCAAATAATAAAGAAAATTTTTAATGTATAATAAACAATGAAACATCCAATAATTAAAAATAATTCATGAAATGGGAATGCTAAAGGAAGAAATCCGTACACCATATTTGTATTGTATTGAAATATTCCACAGAGTAAAGTCCAAAGTGTACCAAATGGTTCCACGGCAAAGAAAATCAAAACAAAATCGTCCAGCTTGTTTTTGGACACAATACTAATTTTGTATCTTCTTGCTGAAAATTTTTGAATTTAAAATTTAGCTTGTAAATTTAAAATTTTGCTTGTAAATTGGACATAAAATTTCTTTCAAATGTTATTGTGCCGCACCCGGTATTTTTATTGCTTTCGCTATCGCTTACCCAAAATGTCACAATATTTGTAATACGAATTCCAAAGACAAACAAATTCCTTCCTCCAAAATCCTAATGTAAATTGACATCCTACCAGCCCAGTTACTGCAACTGTGAAAGCTAACATTGTAATCCGCTCCAAGTAGCCAATATTCGGATCTTGATTTAGAAATACTTGATACAAATGGTATACGATTTGACAGAGCATTGCAAAAAAATTGCACATTGTTAATATTTTCCATGAAATTTTTTCATCGTTAATTATTTGGTTTTTGTAGTACTTTATTGAAACAGAACGCAAAAAGTAGGAATAATTCAAAAAGTATCCACAAATTTTTCTGGTCTTTAAAGAAATCATGGTAGAATTCTCAAGTCACCCTTTCTTTGCCTTTAGGAAAATTATAACTAATTCCAATATTCAAGAATTTTTTCAGCTATTCAACGAAATTGGACTTTTTTCTTCTCAAGGTTTTTTTTTCAGTAATTTAATAAATTGATATAGACTTAAACTGAATAATTTTCAATATAGATTTGGGTCGATTTCAGAGACATTCGATAAATAATGAAGGACGGCAAGAGAATGAAAACTTGGCATAAAATTATTCGGACGTGTATTGTTTTAGATATGGATATTTAGAAAAGAAATAAAAAATTCATTTCTTTAAAAGTTTACTAATGTTTTACTTTAATCAATTTAATCCTTTTAACGTATGGAAAAACATTGATATCATGCTTGCTTAAAATCGAACCAAAATTCGATCTAATATTTTCTAGTTCCACCATATTCTTTGGTTAAAATATGTGCTGGAATTTTTTCAAGTAAAACTGGAACCCATTCTGATTTATCATAACCAAATACACGGTAAACTTGACTTGTGTAGGGAGAATAGAGTGGAATCATAATTTGGAGCAGTGGATCAAAATATCTTGGCTAAAAAAATAAACATAACAGCTATTCAATTAGGCAAATCTTAAGTTCTTTGCAAATACGTACCGTATTAATCATATACATATGCTTGACAAGTTGTGGGTAATGACGTTCCAAAGTATTTACATAGTAAAGGATTTCTGGAATACCTGTACAAGCAAAAAAATGATGAAAATTCTCTCAATTAAATCACAAATTGCTTTGAATTTGATCAATTTACATACATGCAAGGCAACCTGTACTTCGTATAGAATATCCACTCATATCAATAATTGATGATCCATTTACAGCATTTGTGTTCCGTACAGCTACATCAATTTTTTCCAAAGCATAATCAATGTATCTTCGGAATTTTTCTGATCCTCCAGTAATAATTTGTTTCCTAATATCCCATTTCCCAACTCGAAGAAATACAACTACAAAACCAGCCATTACAAATAGGAGAACCATAACCAACAAGTGGGTTTGCTGTTGAAGTTGATAATCCATTGAATTGCATTTGAATAAACCATTATTAATCAATTGCCGGTACCAATTGATTAATTACTGGCCCCAGCCGAACAATTACTTGGTCCCAATTAATCAGTTTTTTGACCACTGAACAGTGATTGAAATTAATTGACCAATTACTTTGTCTCAACTAATAAAATACTTTACCCCAAAAGATCAATTACTTTGTCCCAATTTGATTGTTATCGTTATACGTTTAAGATTCATAACGATTTCTGGACGTTTAAATTACACGTATGTGTTTCCCTTGTAACATTCATAACGTCTGGTCATCGTTTAGTACCTGTAGCTATGTGATTTCCATGCTAAGCAATGTATGTCACTATACCCCCCACTAGTAAACTACCCTTCCCCCGGGGCAATTTGCCCCATCTTAAAACTTGGCCTGCCCCTTGACCCCAGAAGGTTATATACCAAACCCCAGGTCATTTGGTCCAGGCGTTCTGGAGTTATCGTGTACACGGACGGACAGACAGACAGACAGACAAAGTGATCACATAAAGTGGGCAAACCCACTTAACAAATACAATGCATTTACAACAGCATTTCAACAACAAAATCTTGACTGGCTTCATTTCTATCTTTTCTTACTTGCGCTTCCTTCAATATCAAGTCCGTCAATTATTTCGAATGGAAACAATCGTTCCATTGATTTCCAATCTTTAGAAAGTATTGTATCAATTTTATTTTTGATTCTATACTCATGGAACTGTAAGAATAAACGAAAGTTTGGATTTAAACCCACCTGAAATCATAATCATTCTTACCTTTCGAATTCTATCTGCTGCAATTGAAGGATTTAAATTTGCATCTGTAATAATAAATTAATATCTGGAGTTTAAAATCATTGGATAATTTCAAAGACTGCATGAAAATTTACATCGTACCCATCGAACTAAATATTTGTCACTTTTCATATAATCCCGATACAAACTTTCTCCACCTATAATTTTAACTTTCTCTATTGCTTCTTTCTCTCCAGGTCTTAAATCTGTGAATACTTCGTTGGGATTACTTTCATTATTAGAAGATCGGCATACCACAGGGTCAAAGTATAAAACAATTGTAACAAATATCAAAAGAAGCATCTTCATTGTAACGTAGTATTGAGTAACGTTTGCTTTGCACTAATCAAACGTTCAAGTTTGAAACAATACATTTATAGTTGTGTAGTTAATCAAAAATATTTGAGAACTGGTTTTGGATTTTTTTTTTGATCAAATCAGTTAAATTGGAACCATAAAATTTGTGAGGAATTTGAAAAGGGGCCTGACAAATGCAATAAATAGCAATTTATTTTTATTTTTATATAAATACATCAGGTTGAGTAAATAAAACAAAAACAATATTCGCCCAAATCTAACCAAGCGTATGGTGGAGTTATTGTGCTGAAAGACAAGATGTTGACAAAACTCAGAGGATTTTTTTTGTGAAAACAACTTGATCCGGCTTAAAATTAATTGAATTAAAGCAATGGTGCAATTTACATTAAATACAAAATTGTACTTAGCCTTAGGACAAAGTTTGTTAATTAACACGTAATTGAGAGATCAAATTTTATGATTTAGATTACGATCAATAGGAATATGAATTGTAGATTTTCAACAATTTGTTTTCGATCAATTTAATTTAAACTAAAAATCCTCAGAGGTATATCAAAAGGTCAAACAAATATAGAAATCCATGTTCCATTTTATATAAATACATCAGGTTTAGCTTATCATTAAGTACAAAAGTTGAACTAAACCTTAGGACAAGGTACGATCACGATCAATTCAATAGAGAAATGAACCATAAGATATAATAATATTGTTGTTTTATTAAGTTCCAAGATTTTTGTACTATATTAACAGAAAGTTTACCAAATTAATGATTGAGCTTAAATGTAATGAAAAAAAAGTAGGAACGGCATGTTATAAGACTCATATACTCAATGTTTTATTCGATTCGCTTCCAAATTTTAATAGCCATATTTTTCGGTCTAACTTCTGAATTACCAAGAAGAAAACGAAGCCCAATTCGATCCGAGCTCCTCCCAAAATCTCCAACATATGCTGCCTTTGACAAAACCCCTTTAGCTAAAGGAACAGCACTGGTTGTTATTTCACCTTCTCCATCGTGATAAATAACCTGCTCTAAATGTGGTGATGATTCATCTTGGATAGATCCAAATGCACCAGAAGACCCTCCATTTGCTCGAAAAAATGAGCCTTGAAACGACGAAGAAATATCTTCCCATTTAAACTGTGGCCAAATGGATTGAGGCATTGTTTGGTTCGGAAACTGTGTGTAAATAAATCCAATTGGGATTGCAGCATCAGAGTCCAAAAGTTCAAGTTTCCGTTTCAAATCAAGTACAATGTCTCCTAATTGTCCAACAGTGAACTGTGGACGTTTTTGACAAACAAATACGTTTCGAACAGAGCAATAAGCATTGATCCACTCTCCAGGCTCTGAGCCAGGAAGCATAGATGTCATTTGAATACAATTCCTTCCACTAATATTTGTTGGTGCTCCGTTAGCCCAATTAGTATAACGCAGTTCAGTTTTATCGGTTGTATAAAACTGTTGATCATTTGGGTTTAGATTTCCGTTAATCCAGATATTTTCCACAATTCCTAATTTCTCGAACAGTAACGATGATAAGTACTTTTGTTCTTCCATTGTTTGAATTGTTAGTAATTTTGTTGAAGCTTCTGGATCAAGCTCATTACATTCTGAAGTGGCATCTTCCCATGGTTTCATTTGATCAGAAACTTTGTAACATTTTTCTTGATTATATTCAACCCATGATGGATCTGCTCCACAAGGTGAACTCGAACTGCCCGACTTTACAGCAGCTTCAGATTCACGCCTAGTCAGTCGAGGTGTATAATGATTTGTTTCATTTTCATCGATGCCTTCTGGATCAATTTTTATTCCATGAAATTTAGCCAATGTATCAACAGTTTTCTTTATTTGGTCCTGGGTTTCCAAAAACTTTGTAAAATCAACCTTTGTAATGATTGAAACTTCTTTTATTGCATCAAGCGTTATTTTAGTGAAACGATCTACAATTTTTTCGTATTCCTGCGTTGAGTTAAAAAACTATATTTTCTTAATACAAATTAGAACTGGAAATTATTGAGTTACTTCAATTATTAAGAAATTCTTGTTTTTTTAAACTTACATTTGGATTGGGTTGGGCTGCTGTTTCTAGTTCGTAATCATAATTCAAAGGTGAACTTATGGATGATTTTAAAAAAACTAATAATATAGATATTGCTTTCAAAATTGCCTTCATATTGTTTTGCAAAATTCAATGAAATTTTAGTTGTAATTTTTTGTTTATTTGCTAATGGTAACTTTGAAGTAGTCTAGACTAATGATACTTCTATTGCAACTCTTGTAATTCAATTAAAGATCTGAAAGTTATTTCTGACGTTTAAATAGAAAGCTTTCTCAATATTTCATCATTAGACTTTGGATCATATAATTATATTTCACTAGAATTTGAAGATACATTGCGTATAGGTCAATTGGAGTTATTAGATTTTATGCAGAAATTGAGATTATAAAAATTTCACCAGAAATTGAGATTACAACCAAACTGAAATAAATGCTAAAAAAAATTTAAGTTCCAATTATTAGTACTCTTTGCTTAAAGATTGCAGACAATACTTACCAATGAAACTTTTCAATTTCTTAATAATTGCAATTGCATTTATTTTTATTTACACCTTAATTCTGAATAATTTGGTGCACGAATTATTTTGTATGCTAATATTAACATTGATACGTTTTATCTACTCGATTGATTATTTGAAAAAAAAATTGTTTATTTTACTTAAACGATGATGATGATGATGATGAAAGAAATAGTTTATTTATTTTAAAATTTTCTAGTTCCACCGTATTGTTCAGTTAAAAGATTTGCTGGAATTTTACTTAGTGAAACTGGAAACCATTCTGATTTATCATATCCATATACATGGATAACTTTTTTTGTGTAAGTAGATAAAAGTGGCATTGCGAGCTTGAGCACTGGATCTACATATCTTGGCTAAAATATATAAATGATAATGAAAATGAACCAATTTACTGAAAAATCATGAGTGTTTTTAGCATGCATACAGTATTAATCATATACATATGCTTCACAAGTTGGGGATAATGATGTTCTAAAGTATTCACGTTGTAAAGGAGTTCTGGAATGCCTGGACAAAAAGAAATGCGAATTAATTCTGTTTAATAATGCACACTCGTATTTTTGATCAATTAACTCACATGCAAGGCAACCTGTTGTTTTTAATGAATATCCACTTATATCAAGAACTGATGATCCGTTTAGTTCTAAAGCATAATCAATATATCTTCGAAATTTTTCTGATCCTCCAGTAATAAAATTTATGTCCGTGAAGTTAAAAGCGCTTTTCCCAACTCGAAGGAACACAACTGCAAATTACAAATACAATGCCGAATTCAATTCAACAACAAAATCTTGTCTTGCTTCGTTTGCATTTTTTCTTACTTGCGTTTCCTTCAATATCAACTCCATCAATTATTTCGAATGGAAACAAACGTTCCATTGATTTCCAATTTTCAGAAAGTATTGTATCGATTTTATTTTTGATTCTATACTCGTAGAACTGTAAAAATAAATGAAGGTTTGGATTTAAATCAACCTGAAATCATTCTTCCCTTTCGAATTCTATCTGCTGCAATTGAAGGATTTAAATTTGCATCTGTAATAATAGATTAATATCTGTAATTTAAAATCATTGGATAATTTCAAAGACTGCATGAAAATTTACCTCGTACCCATCGAACTAAATATTTGTCACTTTTCATATAATCCCGATACAAACTTTCTCCACCTATACTTTTAACTTTCTCTATTGCTTCTTTCTCTCCAGGTCTTAAATCTGTGAATACTTCGTTGGGATTACTTTCATTATTTGAAAATTGACACTCGGCAAGGTCAAAGTATAAGACAATTGTAATGAATATCAAAAGAAATTTCAGAAGCGTCTTCATTATAACGTAGTGTTGAGTTAAGTTTGTTTGTACTAATCAACCAAGTTTGGTTCAATACATCGTTTGGAGTCATTCAAAAATAGTTGAAAACTGGTTTTGGAATTGTTTTCGATCAAATCAGTTTAATTTAAGCTATAAAAGTTGTGAGGTATATTAAAAAGTCCGACAAATATAAAAATCCATTTGTTCCATTCTATATAAATGCATCGGGTTTAGCTAAAAAAAATTAACAATATTCTGCATATTTTAATCATTAAATACAAAAGTTGTACTAAGCCTTAGGACAAGGTACGGTACGATCAATTGAGAAATTAACCATAAGATATAATGATATTGTTGTTGTTTTATTAAGTTTTTGTATTATAATAACAAATTTTACCAAATTAATGATTGAGGTTAAATGTAATGAAAAAAAAGTAGGAACGGCATGAAACAAGTACAAGACTCATATAAGTATTACATGTTTTATACGATTCGCTTCCAAATTTTAATAGCCGTATTTTTTGGTCTTACTTCTGAAGGTCCAAGGAGAAAGCGAAGCCCAATCCGGTCCCCAGACGGACTGTAAGCTCCTACATATGCTGCATCTGACAAAATTCCCTTAAATAAAGGAACAGGATCAGATGATATTACTTCTTCCCCATCGTGATACTGGACTGATACCAAATGAGGTGACGACTCTTCTTGAACCCAACCAAATGCCTCAGAAGTCCCTCCATGTGCTCTGAAAAATTGACCATTAAATAAATAAGATATGTCTTCCCACTTATATTTTGGCCATATATTTTGAGGCTCGGCTTCCCCCGGGAACTGGGTGTAAATAAATCCAATTGGAATTGCAGCATCGAATTCCAAATGCTCCAGCTTCTGTTTCAAATTAGAAACAATGTCTCCTAATTTACTCAGAGTTAACTGTGGTTGTTTTTGACAAACAAACACGTTTCGAACAGAGCAATAAGCATCAATCCATTTTCCAGGCTCTGAGCCAGGAAGCGTAGATGTCATTTGAATGCAATTCCTTCCTCTTATATTGGTTGGTGCTCCGTTAGCCCAATTGGTATAATCATTTGGGTTTGTATTTCCGATAATCCAAACATTATCCACAATTCCTAATTTCTCGAACAGTAGGGATGATATGAATTTTTGTTCCTCTATTGTTTGAATCGTTAGTAATTTTGTGTTAGCTTGTGGGTCAAGCTCATTGCATTCTAAAATAGCTTCTTCCCATGATTTTATCGAATTAAAAACTTTGTAGCATTTTTCTTGATTATATTCAACCCAGGATGGATCTGTCCCACAAGGAGAACTGACAGACATTAGAGTTGCTTCTGATTCACGCCTAGTTAGCCGAGGTGTATACGGAATTGTTTCATTTTCTTTTATTCCATGAAATTGAGCCAAAGCATCAACGGTTTTCTTTATTTGGTCCTGGATTTCTGAAAACTTTGCAAAATCAACCTTTGTAATGTTAGAAACTTCTTTTATTGCGTCAAGCGTTATTTGGGTAAAACGCTCAACAATTTCGTCATATTTCTACAATGAGTAAACAAATTCAAATTTGAAATTTCAGTTATTTACATAACTTTGCAAATAATCAGTAGTAGAAATTCTAGTTTTAAACTTACGTTTGGATTAGGTTGCGCGGTTGTGTCTTGGTCGTTATCAGAATTCAACGGTGAACCTTTGGATGGTTTTAAAAAAACTAATAGGACTAATCCTATTGCTATGAAAATTACCCTCATAACGAAATTTTTTAAAAATGTAATGAAAGTTTGGTTGAAATCCTTGGTTTATTATTTTTTTAAAATAACTTTGGATTAGTCTCTGGGCTAATGATTTGATACTTACTATTATAACTCTTGTGATTCAATTGAATCTCTGAAAATAGTTTCCGACGTTTAAATAGAAAGTTTTCTCAATAAGTTTATTTGTATAAATAACTTTAATCATTGGGCTTTGTATAATCAAACTTATATAAAATCCCAGTCCGTTATTATTATTTTTATTTTCCGTGTCGCTCCACTTAGTTGATTTTTGGAAAAGTTTCGTTTCTATAGCAACAAGCCTTTATATGGCCAAATGACTATATTTTGAGTTCGGAATTGTTTGAAAATTGATAAATACAAATTCCGGGTGCGAGCGAAGCGAGCTTCAACTAGAACCCGGCCGAGCTTTGACGTCGACCAATATCAAAAAGGCAAAGCGAGCTTTGCCGGGTTCTAGTTTATAATTATATTTCACTAGAATTCGAAAATCCATTATGAAGGTCAATTGAGTTTTTAGATTTTATGCAGAAATTGGGATTATAAAAATTTCATCATAAATTGAGATTATAACTATACTTAAATAAATGCTAAAAAATTTTAAGTTTCAATTATTTGTACTGTTTGGTTAAACTTTGTAAACAATACTTAGCAAATAAAGTTTCAATTTCTTAATAATTCCATCTTTTTTATTCACGCCTTAATTCTGAATAATTTAGTGTCACGAATGTAATGTAACCTGTATGAATCGGATACGTTTTATCCATTCGATTGATGAAAAAAAAATTGTTTACTTTACTTGAGTGATGATGAAAAGAATTCATTTATTTTAAAATTTTCTAGTTCCACCATATTGTTCAGTTAAAAGATTTGCTGGAATTTTACTCAGTAAAACAGGAAACCATTCTGATTTATCATATCCATATACATGGATAACTTTTTTTGTGTAAGGAGATAAAATTGGCATTGCGAGCTTGAGCACTGGATCTACATATCTTGGCTAGAAAATATAAATACTATGCATAAAAATAATGATAATCAACGAATTTACAGAAAAATTATGAGTTTAATTACCGTATTAATCATATACATATGCTTCACAAGTTGGGGATAATGATGTTCTAATGTATTTACGTAGTAAAGGAGTTCTGGAATACCTGTAAAAATGCAAAAAATCCGAATAAATTCTGCCTTACTTTCACTTATACTGAGTGGTCCACCATAATCAGTACAGTAAAATTTAAAATGAAGTTTATTTTGAATTGACTAATTCATTTTTTGGTCTGGACAAATGTTGAAATCTTACTATTTTCTGAATTCCGAATAATTTTAAGAATAATTTACAAAAATTGTACTGATTATGTTAGACCACTCGGTATTTTGATCAATTTACTAACTTACATGCAAGGCAACCTGTTGTTTTTAATGAATATCCACTCATATCAAGAACTGATGATCCGTTTACAGCCTTTGTATTTCGTACAGCTACATCAATTTTTTCCAAAGCATAATCAACATATCTACGAAATTTTTCTGATCCTCCACCAATCACTTGTTTCCGAATGTTCCATTTTCCAACTTGAAGAAATACAACTGGAAATAATTCAAAAAACGCTTCTTAAAAATCTGGTTTCAATTTCGTTCTGTTCTTACTTGCGCTTCCTTCAATATCAACTCCATTAATTATTTCAAAAGGGAACAAATACTCCATAGATTTCCAATTTTCAGAAAGTATTGTATCGATTTTATTTTTGATTCTATACTCGTAGAACTGTAAAAATAAATGAAGGTTTGGATTTAAATCAACCTGAAATCATTCTTCCCTTTCGAATTCTATCTGCTGCAATTGAAGGATTTAAATTTGCATCTGTAATAATAGATTAATATCTGTAATTTAAAATCATTGGATAATTTCAAAGACTGCATGAAAATTTACCTCGTACCCATCGAACTAAATATTTGTCACTTTTCATATAATCCCGATACAAACTTTCTCCACCTATACTTTTAACTTTCTCTATTGCTTCTTTCTCTCCAGGTCTTAAATCTGTGAATACTTCGTTGGGATTACTTTCATTATTTGAAAATTGACACTCGGCAAGGTCAAAGTATAAGACAATTGTAATGAATATCAAAAGAAATTTCAGAAGCGTCTTCATTATAACGTAGTGTTGAGTTAAGTTTGTTTGTACTAATCAACCAAGTTTGGTTCAATACATCGTTTGGAGTCATTCAAAAATAGTTGAAAACTGGTTTTGGAATTGTTTTCGATCAAATCAGTTTAATTTAAGCTATAAAAGTTGTGAGGTATATTAAAAAGTCCGACAAATATAAAAATCCATTTGTTCCATTCTATATAAATGCATCGGGTTTAGCTAAAAAAAATTAACAATATTCTGCATATTTTAATCATTAAATACAAAAGTTGTACTAAGCCTTAGGACAAGGTACGGTACGATCAATTGAGAAATTAACCATAAGATATAATGATATTGTTGTTGTTTTATTAAGTTTTTGTATTATAATAACAAATTTTACCAAATTAATGATTGAGGTTAAATGTAATGAAAAAAAAGTAGGAACGGCATGAAACAAGTACAAGACTCATATAAGTATTACATGTTTTATACGATTCGCTTCCAAATTTTAATAGCCGTATTTTTTGGTCTTACTTCTGAAGGTCCAAGGAGAAAGCGAAGCCCAATCCGGTCCCCAGACGGACTGTAAGCTCCTACATATGCTGCATCTGACAAAATTCCCTTAAATAAAGGAACAGGATCAGATGATATTACTTCTTCCCCATCGTGATACTGGACTGATACCAAATGAGGTGACGACTCTTCTTGAACCCAACCAAATGCCTCAGAAGTCCCTCCATGTGCTCTGAAAAATTGACCATTAAATAAATAAGATATGTCTTCCCACTTATATTTTGGCCATATATTTTGAGGCTCGGCTTCCCCCGGGAACTGGGTGTAAATAAATCCAATTGGAATTGCAGCATCGAATTCCAAATGCTCCAGCTTCTGTTTCAAATTAGAAACAATGTCTCCTAATTTACTCAGAGTTAACTGTGGTTGTTTTTGACAAACAAACACGTTTCGAACAGAGCAATAAGCATCAATCCATTTTCCAGGCTCTGAGCCAGGAAGCGTAGATGTCATTTGAATGCAATTCCTTCCTCTTATATTGGTTGGTGCTCCGTTAGCCCAATTGGTATAATCATTTGGGTTTGTATTTCCGATAATCCAAACATTATCCACAATTCCTAATTTCTCGAACAGTAGGGATGATATGAATTTTTGTTCCTCTATTGTTTGAATCGTTAGTAATTTTGTGTTAGCTTGTGGGTCAAGCTCATTGCATTCTAAAATAGCTTCTTCCCATGATTTTATCGAATTAAAAACTTTGTAGCATTTTTCTTGATTATATTCAACCCAGGATGGATCTGTCCCACAAGGAGAACTGACAGACATTAGAGTTGCTTCTGATTCACGCCTAGTTAGCCGAGGTGTATACGGAATTGTTTCATTTTCTTTTATTCCATGAAATTGAGCCAAAGCATCAACGGTTTTCTTTATTTGGTCCTGGATTTCTGAAAACTTTGCAAAATCAACCTTTGTAATGTTAGAAACTTCTTTTATTGCGTCAAGCGTTATTTGGGTAAAACGCTCAACAATTTCGTCATATTTCTACAATGAGTAAACAAATTCAAATTTGAAATTTCAGTTATTTACATAACTTTGCAAATAATCAGTAGTAGAAATTCTAGTTTTAAACTTACGTTTGGATTAGGTTGCGCGGTTGTGTCTTGGTCGTTATCAGAATTCAACGGTGAACCTTTGGATGGTTTTAAAAAAACTAATAGGACTAATCCTATTGCTATGAAAATTACCCTCATAACGAAATTTTTTAAAAATGTAATGAAAGTTTGGTTGAAATCCTTGGTTTATTATTTTTTTAAAATAACTTTGGATTAGTCTCTGGGCTAATGATTTGATACTTACTATTATAACTCTTGTGATTCAATTGAATCTCTGAAAATAGTTTCCGACGTTTAAATAGAAAGTTTTCTCAATAAGTTTATTTGTATAAATAACTTTAATCATTGGGCTTTGTATAATCAAACTTATATAAAATCCCAGTCCGTTATTATTATTTTTATTTTCCGTGTCGCTCCACTTAGTTGATTTTTGGAAAAGTTTCGTTTCTATAGCAACAAGCCTTTATATGGCCAAATGACTATATTTTGAGTTCGGAATTGTTTGAAAATTGATAAATACAAATTCCGGGTGCGAGCGAAGCGAGCTTCAACTAGAACCCGGCCGAGCTTTGACGTCGACCAATATCAAAAAGGCAAAGCGAGCTTTGCCGGGTTCTAGTTTATAATTATATTTCACTAGAATTCGAAAATCCATTATGAAGGTCAATTGAGTTTTTAGATTTTATGCAGAAATTGGGATTATAAAAATTTCATCATAAATTGAGATTATAACTATACTTAAATAAATGCTAAAAAATTTTAAGTTTCAATTATTTGTACTGTTTGGTTAAACTTTGTAAACAATACTTAGCAAATAAAGTTTCAATTTCTTAATAATTCCATCTTTTTTATTCACGCCTTAATTCTGAATAATTTAGTGTCACGAATGTAATGTAACCTGTATGAATCGGATACGTTTTATCCATTCGATTGATGAAAAAAAAATTGTTTACTTTACTTGAGTGATGATGAAAAGAATTCATTTATTTTAAAATTTTCTAGTTCCACCATATTGTTCAGTTAAAAGATTTGCTGGAATTTTACTCAGTAAAACAGGAAACCATTCTGATTTATCATATCCATATACATGGATAACTTTTTTTGTGTAAGGAGATAAAATTGGCATTGCGAGCTTGAGCACTGGATCTACATATCTTGGCTAGAAAATATAAATACTATGCATAAAAATAATGATAATCAACGAATTTACAGAAAAATTATGAGTTTAATTACCGTATTAATCATATACATATGCTTCACAAGTTGGGGATAATGATGTTCTAATGTATTTACGTAGTAAAGGAGTTCTGGAATACCTGTAAAAATGCAAAAAATCCGAATAAATTCTGCCTTACTTTCACTTATACTGAGTGGTCCACCATAATCAGTACAGTAAAATTTAAAATGAAGTTTATTTTGAATTGACTAATTCATTTTTTGGTCTGGACAAATGTTGAAATCTTACTATTTTCTGAATTCCGAATAATTTTAAGAATAATTTACAAAAATTGTACTGATTATGTTAGACCACTCGGTATTTTGATCAATTTACTAACTTACATGCAAGGCAACCTGTTGTTTTTAATGAATATCCACTCATATCAAGAACTGATGATCCGTTTACAGCCTTTGTATTTCGTACAGCTACATCAATTTTTTCCAAAGCATAATCAACATATCTACGAAATTTTTCTGATCCTCCACCAATCACTTGTTTCCGAATGTTCCATTTTCCAACTTGAAGAAATACAACTGGAAATAATTCAAAAAACGCTTCTTAAAAATCTGGTTTCAATTTCGTTCTGTTCTTACTTGCGCTTCCTTCAATATCAACTCCATTAATTATTTCAAAAGGGAACAAATACTCCATAGATTTCCAATTTTCAGAAAGTATTGTATCAATTTGGTTTTTGATTCTATAGTCGTGAAACTTTCGAATTTTTTCTGCTGCAACTGGAGCGCTTAAATTGGCATCTGTAGGATAGTTCAATTAATTAAAATCTTTGAATATGTTTTTGTTTTGGTTTAAGTCAAAAACTTGCCTCGTACCCATCGTACTAAATATTTATCTGTCCTCATATAATCTCGGTATAATCCATCTCCAACTAAACTCCTAACTTTCTCAATTACATCTTTTTTTCCAGGTTTTAAATCTGTGAATACTTCATTGTTAGCGAATTCACACTGCACAGGTTCAATGTCAAAGTATACTAGGACAATTGTTGCAAATATAACAAGAAATGATTGAGCAGTCCTCATAATTACTTAGTGCGATGTTATAAGAAGTTTGAATAATTTGCAAATGGTTGATTTGATAGTTAAGAACTGGTTTTTGCATTTTGTTTATGCTTTTTGTCCAAATCAATTTTATTTAAGGCATATAGAAATGGAATGGGACAAAGAGGTAATGATAAGATAGAGTACGCGACTGCTGTATAAACCGTGTCAACAGCAAAAAAAAAATGTTTCCCATGTTAAGAGTCCTGAAGTAAGAATTTTGTTGATTTTTCACTGATTTCCTTG
>JAQGCY010000645.1:0-15392 GCA_034700645.1 Xenylla mediterranea | reverse complement strand
AATGCCAAAACATGAATTTACAAATTAAAACTAACAACAACGAATTCAGTTTCTCGATTATTTTGGTTTTCGTACGGTACTACCATAGTATACTCTCGACTTTCATGTTCTTCACTACTCGAAATCCATGGCTGATTTTGATTTAAAATGTTTTTGTCAATGACCTTCTTAATAAAATCAAAAACCTTTGTTTTATTTAATTTTTCATCAAACCGACCAGTAAAAGAATGAGTGGACGTAAATAATCTATCTTTCATCACACGGATTAGTAAACTTTCCCCCAGGCTTCTTTTGGATGTTTTCTTCCGATCAGTCAGAGAGGGTGACAACTCTTTGCGGTCGCTTTGAACGCCAACAATAATGTTTTTCGGTGTAGGCAAAGTGATTCCAACCACTGTTCTGGGCTGAGGTTCGAAAAGTTGGTCAAGACTTACGAACTGCTTCATTCGGTTCAAGGTTTCATATGCATACACTTGAAATTTTTCTCTAATGGGTTCTTTTAATGCAACTCCAATATTATTGTACGGGTTATTCGGTTCCAGAATAATTGGTGCTTTGTAATTACGGATCGAATTTCCATTCCTGATCTCTGGCCAGAAGTTTTTGAAGCTTAAATTAATTGAATCTAGTCTAGTCATTTGGTCCAAAAAAGCCTTAAACCCAGCAACGAAGTCTGGTTTTCTATATTTATCTTTTGTTTTAAATGCAGCATCCACTGCAATTAGCTCAATGATTGTTGATCTTCCATTGATGTAAGCATCAAAGAAAAGTGTTTTGTTCCAAAATTTAGCCAATCTGGCAAGCTCATGGGTGAAAGCATCTTGTTTCTTCATAAATTCAACATGGGATTCAACAAGGCTACTGCTATACATCTTCTTTGTCTTTTTGAATGTTTTTTCGTCAAATGGAATATGAAATGAAGATTTTTCAAGTAATTCAATCACTCGTTTTTGCTGTTCTTGGATTCGTTGTTCTGATGTATTTCCTTTAACTAAATTGGCAGCAATTAACAAATCAAACTCAACGTTGTTTAGCTCAAACTGAACAGAGTATGGTGTGGTTTTGATGCCTTTAATGTCCAATTCAGCCATGGTCAAGATATCTTCAAACTCATTGATTACATCTTCGAACTTTGGTCGCTCATCGTTTATAAAAACAACACAGTCATAATCAAATGACTGAGTAGCCGTATGCTTTGCTGCACTTCCACCAACGATGAAACGATCCAAGGAAAATTTGCTCTTCTTTTGAAGTAATTTGAAGACCTATCATACAATTTAAACAAAAAATAATCAATTAAAGGCAAACCAAAAATACAATGGTTCATTAATAGCAAATCTCGAACGCTTACCTTGTCCATTTTAAGGTTTGCAGCCTTATACACTTCATCAGATGGTGGAATAATATTTTTAGCAAAATGTTCCAACACTTGTTCCACAGATTCCATCATTTTAAATTAAACTTTCAAAAATGCTTGACTGTGTTAACTAACCTAACTGTAGCTATGTTTCTACTATAATGACTAAAGCAGAGCTCTGGTTTATATACCTTTTTAATTAAGTTTTATGTGGCGTTATTTTGACGTTTTGAAAAATATTTATTGTTTTTAACTGTTTGTTTATCTAGTATAGACTACAGCAAATTAGATTCGAGATAAAATACAATGGAATAAACATTGATAGTTTTATTTTTTGCTTAGTATAGCACTTTTAGACATAATTTCATCAATCCTTTGCCCTCTTCATCTTTTTACAGTGTAATAAATTGTATTGATATCGATAAAAATTTATTCTTTTTTAGACTCATCAGCAATTGAACCTTTTCACAACGTTTTATAGCGTTGAAACTTTTAGAATATTAATTTAAAGTTGGCAATAATGATATTTTATTTCTGATGTCGTTCTTTTCTCTCAGAAGATAATAAACCCTTAATGCATCACGGCGGTTTAACTACACGATCTTTTAATTCTAAATTAGTAGTCTTAGTCTCCAGTAAATTCATGTACATTTTTCAAATGAAGCTTAGACAGAGCTGGTAAACTCTACAACAAACAAATACAACTAAATTAATAATTGTATCTTTCGCTTTCCATTACCTAATAATAGATATTTCGTATTGGCTTCTTTTGATTTATTTAAATCATTTGCTTCATCGTCTCAATTTACAATCGATGATTGAAACATGAAAACATTTGTTTCTTTTAGAATAAATTGTAGATAAGGTATAGCATATAGCAAGTTAAGTTTTCATTTTCAGCTGCATAAGGAAGACCGACGCCAACATGCACATGCAAATCAGCTGTTTGTTTATAGTATTTTTATTTGTCTGTTTGGTTTGATAAATGATTCCGATGAGCCAGCCATGTGAAATGTAATTAAGAAGACTAACTGATTAATTCGAGAAGAGTTAATTGAAATTTGACATTGACAGTACGTTGAATCTATAAGGAAAAATCTAAGGTAGTTTCCTTCACCATCCCCCATTTTCACCCTTACTTTTTGTGGATGGATGTGGATTTCGATTCTAGTTTGTTGATTTTGACAAATTCCTATATCATATCCTATTCCTAATGCAAAATGAGTCTCAAATTACCAAGAAAATGGACAACCCAAGAAAGAATGCAAATAGCTCAATATATCCTTCAACAGCACAGAAAAAATCCCAATGATTTTGATGTAATATAAGCAGTGATTCAATTATTAGCAATTGGTTTATTTAATTGATATGTTTTATTTTCACTTACAGCGAAATAACCCATCAGGAAAAACCCTTAAGGATCTCCTTGTTCAATTGAATGAAGATTTAGGCCTCAACGCTGAACACAAACAGCTAAGGAATTGCTATGAAAAAATGTTAAGGAAATGGAAAGATGCTGGGGTTTGGTTGAAAACAACTGGGGCTGATTCTAGTCCGCAGATAATTCAGTGTAAGAGCAAGACACGGTTCTACACTTCTACTTTGTCGTAGAGATTGATATCCTGTTATATTTATTTGATAATTTTGAAATTAACAGTTTATCTCAGGAAACATTGTCCATACTACCACATTTTGGAAGAAGCCTTTGAAATTGTAGGAACTGGAGCAACAAATTTAAACTGTAACACACCACCAACCAATCCCAATTCAATTGTTTACAGTAAAACGGCTGAATTACCGGTTATAGATGCTGAAAGTAACAGACTTGATGACACTTTTGATACGAGGGATGCAGAAATTGGACTGATGTCCATAGTGCAAACTTTGGAAAAACAGTTACTTTGGACAAACCAAGTACTTTATACAGTTTGTTACTGGATCCAGGAAAAATTCGGTAATTTTATTAGAATCTAGATAAGTTTTTTTAATATTAATCTTAAAACATGATCTCCATTGTTTTTGGTATTATTAATTTAATAGGTGTAGACAATGATCTCCCAAAACGCATTTTGAAACCCGAATTAGTGGATAATGAAGACGAAGAAGTTGGTGGTAGTTCGAAACGTAGGAAACTACAGACACATAGAGAAAACATAGACAATACTGTTGATTCAATTCAAAGCAACGTAGAGCTATGTTCAAACCTTCCTTTCTTTGATTCTGATAATTCATCTTTGTTTGTGGGTACGGTTTTTTTACATGTACAGTGCGTAATTGTAATTTTTCTGATTCATACAATACGTTTAAATTTTTCCCAGCCCCAACAGTAAAGCCCCAATCAAGCTTAACTGGCTTTAAACGTCGATTACACAGCTCCCAAAATTGGATATCCATATTCAAGTGCAATATTTGTGACAAAAACTGTACTAACCAGGAAGCTTTGACCGTGCATAAAATGACACATTGTTATGTAAAATTAGTTCGCTTAGATTCTTGTGACACGGTACAAGCAAGTACTATATCGAAGTCATATAATATATTGGAATCAGGAAAGAAAGAGGATATGGAGATTTATCCTCATGCTGACGAAGTGGAATTGGAAGTAGATTTTACAGATTCTGATCCAGAATTTATTCCATTGACAACCTCAAGGTCTAAAGCGAGCAAAGTCAAACGAAATCCAAAGAAGTATGCCAAACTGCTTTCAGTTTCCGTCAGTTCTAGTCCGAAGCTCAAAAATACTACTCGCATTTGGAGTGAAGAAAAACAAATGCAAATCGCTCAATACATTGCTGAGCTTCATAAGGAATCCAAAATTAATGTAAGTCAATTAAAACCTCATCATGGGCATAATTTAAAGATCAGTTGTTTTGATATAGCTGAGATGCCCCGCGACTTTCTTATCACAAATGAATATTGCTCTTGGTTTCAATGCTGAACCCAAACAACTAAGAAATTGTTTTGAGAAAATGGTGCGAAGAGTTAGAGAAGTTCGAATACTACTTGCTCAGGCTGATAATGATTTGGAGAAGCAGGAATCTCTCATAAGAACGAAGTGTCCATATTTTCACATTTTGACAGACATTGAGGAAAATTCTATCGATCCTTATTGTACACATTGCATCAAATGTGGAGTCAAGCTTAAGCGAAAATATTTGGCTCAACACATGGAAAAATATCACACACAAGAGTCATATCCGACTGGAATACGAAATGAAATTTGTTCAATTTGTGGGAAAATTTTCAAGGGTAGTAAATTGCTCTTAAGGCATGTCAAAACTCGTCATCCTCAACAGGAATTTGAAATAATAGAAGATCCTACGAGACCCGATCTCAAGGTTCTTTGGGATCAAATCTTTAAAGAAACATTTTGCCTGTATTGCAAACTTGAGTTTGAAAGTCTGGAGAAATTTAACACTCACGTGGAACAGCGCCATAATATTCCTTGTGATATTTGTTCAACAGTCTGTAAAACAATGCAGTGTTTAAAAGCCCATATTAAACTTAAGCACAATCCTACATTTGTAAACTGCACGGTTTGTGGGAAAACAATTAACAAAATGCTTTTAATGTCTCACTTACTCGAACATGGCGTGACCAGATACTCATGTCCTCATTGTGAATTTCGAGCTCATGACAAATTAGTACTTAAAGCACACCTGAAAGATGCCCATGGAATCAAACGAAAAAAACCACGCCGTGCTCAATGTGAACTTTGCGGTGAAATCTTTCATTCCATTTCATATGTGAATACACATAAGAGAAGGGTTCATGAAGGAATTAGGGATTTCCCTTGTACGCTTTGCGAAAAACAGTTCAAATCTGTGTTTAATCTTAAGGCTCATTTGAAATCCCATAAGAATCCAATTAGTAGAAAACGGGGCTTAGGGAAAGATAGGGTTTATAAGAGGCCAAAAGGTAAATAATGAACGAGTGTACATTGGATACAAAATCAATCAAAACTTGTTTAATTTAATTAACTTTAGTGGTATTGTAGGACCATTGTTTTTTACTAATTACTAGAAAGTACGTTAAGACGGAATTTCATAATTAATAAAATATGTCAGACATTACAGTAACATGGCTAAAATATTCCTAATTCAATTTCTCAAAAATACCTTGATCAAAACTAATTAAACTTCCAATTAAAATAAAATGACCACCAACCTTCATGTATTCAAGTATGAGAATCTCTTATGAACTTATTTTCTTGAATTGGATTAATTGCACCTAATTTAATTATTCTTCATTTACCTTTCTTTAAAACCAGCGAAAGCTTTTACGACGCTAGCAGTTGCAGAATGGGCATTACAAGGATAAATTCGATCGTCAAGTCTGAATCAGACCTTCGTGAATATCGAGGTCTAATTCTGGAAAATGATCTGAAAGTACTACTTATTAGTGATGCAAAGGCAGATAAAGCTGCTGCGTCATTATCTGTCGGAGGATGGGTCAGATTCGAATCCACGAAATTTCCAGGGGTTGGCTCATTTTTGCGAGCATGTAAGCATCAACTATTTATTTGTGATAAAGCATTGGAAACGCACTATTACACAATTTAAATTATTTGCAGATGCTATTTCTTGGAACACAAAAATATCCAGTTTTAAACGATTTTGATAAATATTTGAGTGAAAATGGGGGATGGTCAAATGCATATTGTCAGAGAGATCATACAAGTTACTACTTTTCAGTTGATGTTTCTAAATTGAAAGGAGCCCTTGATAGGTAAAAATAAGGAAAAGAAACCATAAGCCGATGAAAGACAAGAGTCATGACTTATATTTATTATCATCTCTTAGATTAGCACAGTTCTTTATCAGCCCATTATTTTCACCAACTGGGACTGATAAGGAGATCAACGCCGTAAACTCTGAATTTGAGCGAAATAAAACATCCGACTATTGGCGAGAAAACATGATTCTACGCTCTAATTCAGACCAGTCACATCCTTACTCATTGTTTGGCATTGGAAACTTGGAAACTCTTCGACATCAACCCGAAAAGCTTGGATTAAATATACGAGATGCTTTGATTGAATTTCATGCGAAATATTACTCCTTAATATTATGGCACTTGCTGTTTGTGGAAAAGAATCCTTGGACAAACTGGAAGCAATGGTAGTTGACTTATTTTCAGCTATTCCAAACAAAATGGTTGAATTACCATCCATAGAGAGAAGTCCGCATAACCAGGAGTGTTTTGGAACACGGCTGAATGTTGTTCCATTCCAAGACAAACACAGTCTTTTAATTCAGTTTCCATTTCCAAATATAACAAAATTTTATAAAACTGGGGTAATATTAAGAAAATCAATGATGCATCCGTAGTATTTCAAGAACTCAAATTTAATTTATAGACATACTACTATATATCTTTCCTGCTCAATCACGAAACAACTGGAAGTCTTGCATGTTACTTGAAAAAAAGAAATTGGATAGATTCTCTTCATGCTACAATAGAAAACCAAGGGCGAGGTTATGAAATTTTCAAAATTTCAATAGACCTTACTCTGATTGGATTAGAAAATGTGGATGATATTATGGTCAACGTATTTCAGGTATTGTTGATTTGGTTTAGAATGTTTATTTATTCAGTTTTCCTCAATACATTTTATTTTTGTACATATAGTATATAAAAATGCTCCAGATTTTAAGCCCACAACAATGGATATGGGATGAAATCAGAAATATCAACTTATTAAAATTTAGATTTCAAGATAAAAGTTCATCAGATGATGCTGCATCGGATGCTTCATCAAATATGCTAAAGTTTCCAATGGAAAATGTACTTTCTACTGACCAATTATTTGATGAATATAATCCAGATGAAATAGTTGAACTGGTTCAATCTCTTACGCCTATGAATTTTAGGCTTATCGTTTCTACAAAGCAAAATGAAAGTAAAGCCAATTTAATCGAACCAATCTTCGGAACAAAATATTCCTTGGAAAGAATACCACAGGATTTAATTCAGGTAGATTAGTAATAAATTAAATATATGCGTCATTAAATTGAATTAAATATTATTAAATTAAATAGAAAATGGTCAGTTGCGGTTTGAATGAGCAATTTCATCTACCTGTGCCAAACCCTTTTATTCCTGCCCATTTCAATTTAAAGGAACCAAGATTAAATTGGGTAAATTAAATCAGAGTTTAATTCGTTGAGATAAATTATTAACCAATTACTTATTTTTAATTAAAAGGGAATTCATCCAAAAATTATATTGGAAGATGAACTTTCACGCGTTTGGTTTCTTCAAGATAATGAATTTTTACTACCAAAGGGTCAAATTACTTGTGTAATTTACAGCCCACTACCATCAATCTCTCCAAGAAATGAAGTATTGATGACTTTAATGCAAAGATTATTGCAGGACTCATTTGAAAAAAGCCTTTATAGTGCTAGGCTTGCTGGGCTCAGTTATTATCTTTCAAGTGACTTTTATGGAATTTCAGTAAACGACAGCGTTCCATAAGAATTTTAGTGTTTAAAATTTAAACTTTAGTTAATCTATTTGTATTTAGGTTAATGTAAGCGGATATGATGATACACTAGGAACATTGATAGAGACAGTTTTGGAAAAACTCTCGAATTTTGCCAATACCTGTGACCTCTCAAGGTTTGATGTTATCAAAGAAAGTTTCGAAAGAGATTTGGGGAATTGGCCAAAGGCAAGTCCATCGCAACATGCATATTGGTATCTCAAATATTTATTGGTAGAAAAATGTTTTGAGCATGAGAAATTGTTAGCTGCAGTCAAAGGTAATATAAGTATTTTGCATCAACACTATTGAAGCTCAAAAAATAATTGAATTCCTCTTAGATGTAACGAAAGAAATGCGAGTATTCCAAAGAGTTTGTTTCTCAAATTACATTGGAATGGTTTGTGCATGGAAATTTCTTAAAAGAAGAAGCTTTATCGATTGTCAGTAAGTGTGAAGGATTTTTTCAAGCTAAGAAACACAAAGTAGTTCAACTGAGTCAATTTTATCAACGTGAACGGAAGCTTTATGAAGGTAAAATAAAACTAATAAAAGGATTAATACTTTCGACAAATGGATAAATCGTGGTCTATTCTTCTAGGTGTTGATTTTGTACTTAGCCATGACCACTTGCACCATACAGATTCTTGTTGCTTGATACATTTCCAAAGTGGATTAGATAACCCCAGAAACAATGCTCTGATTGAATTGATATCACAAATTTCCAGCGAAGCTTGTTACACTCAGCTCCGTACAAATGAGCAGCTTGGCTACTCAGTTTTTGCATCAGTCAGAAATAATTATGGAGTGTATGGTTTTGTTATTCAAGTTCAGGGATCCAGGCATCCTGAGTATATTGAATCAAGAATTGATACATTTTTGGAAAATCTTTACGTATGAATTTTTAGTATGCAATAGTTACTAAGTTTATTAATTTTTAATATTGTTCTAGTTAAAATTAAATGGTTTGAGTGAAGAAGAGTTCCTACAATATCGGACGTACAGTTCAATTTGACCGACAAAATATTGAAATCAAGGAATTGGAAGATATTACACGAGAAGAAGTTTTGGAGTTTTTTGAGGTATCAAGGATTTATATGCGTAGAAACAAGCTATATGTATGCTTAAAATTATCCTTTAAATTCTAATTTTAGAAACTTATTGGACCTCAAATGAAATTTAGAAAACGGATTTCAATTAGGATTATTTCAAAAGGAGAAAATGGAGCTGGGCATAGAAAAGAAGAAGAGTTGAAAGGTGTAGTTTGGCCATCAAGCATTCAGGTAAAATTATTTGGTCTCTAAATGTTATTTAAATACTTTAATTCTTTGAAATAATTTTATAGCGTCAACCGCAGCATATTTCAGACATGCTTAGATGGAAATCTGAACAGGAGTTTTATCCAGAGTTTCAATTACCATCAAGTGAAAAGTTTTCTTTGTGAATCCGGAACTCAAAATCTACAGTTTTTGGATATATTTTAAAGTAAACGTAACACTTTAAACACCACAAAGTAAAAGCTTGTACAACCAAAATAAATAGTAATTTTGCACTCTTCACATTTGCATCTAATAAAAATATTTCACAGGATAATTTAGCTTCAACACAAAACCTAGGATAATTTGAATTATTTTCGATTAAGAAATAAGTAAAAACCTTGCTTTATTAGATTATTTGGCTGTTGACTGAATTTTTCTTCAATAATTTGAAATGTATTCCCTTGATGCCAACTATTAAGAAATGCTTGAAGGTTGTTAGGAACAAAAATCTATTCAAAAGTGGCAAAAGTTTTGGGATATGAATATATGCATCACACACCATGTTGAATTTGACTGTGCTTTGAATTTGACCATATTATCCATAACAAAATGGTTTCTTTAGAAAAAGAAAGGTTCATTATCAAAAATTATCAAATCTTTTAATTCTTGCAGTTTATTTTTATCATTGTACAGGAATACATGTATAACTTGTTGTTTTGTTTGTTTAAAAATTGGAATTCGCCTACTTTACCTATGAGTTAATGGATCAATATTTTTTCAGTTCAGTCTTCTAATAAAACGTTAGTATTTTCCATTTCCTGTACAAAGAGAGATACACATTGAGGGAAAGCACTGACTTTGGTAAAAGGTAAAATTATTTAATTTTTCCAGTTTCTAATTGAAATTGCTTACATAAATTTGACCGCATACGGGACGCACAAACTCGTAAATGCTTCTCTTCTTTAAGCCATGAGATGAGCGTTGTTGCTTTCTTGAACGGTTATTATTAACAGGTTCCTCATTTGACCCAATCTGGTATTCCATTTCCTACAAAAAGTTGTTAGTTTATTCTTTGATTATTATTTAATACACAAAAATTCTAAGGCCTTACACCCTGAACTTCATAAACGGGATGAGAAAACTCTTCAAGTCTTTGTTTGAACTCCTTTGCAGATGCTAAGGGAAGTTGATTAATTGTTGGTTGTTCTTCATGTAACACCTTAAAATTATCACGAATTCTGAGTACTGCAGAAGCTTGATTCTCAATTTGATCAGAATTGGTAATTTCGTCACCCAAATCTGGGGACTTAGAGCTGGTTAACTCACTTGAAGTAAGACCTGCAAAGCTTGACGAAGAAGCGGTGTGATAGCTTGAAGCAGAACTATCACTATCACTTGCCAATTCACAAATGCTTTCAATGTATGAGAATCTAGGACTTTCCAAATAAGTAGAAGTAAAACTATCAACAGATTTGTTTCTTCGTTGAATTATTGTTTTTTGATTTCGTTCGATTTCTCCGATTCCATCAAGCTTTATATCATCAACCATAATAAAATATTTATGTTGTACTGTTTTCGAATTAATTTTTATAACGATTTCCACATTCTGTTCCGACTCGTTTGCAGCAGGAATTGGTTTATTTGGAGTAAATTCTGGAATTGATAATTCATCAGGACTATTGTTTTGGCCAAGCAGTTCAAAATTTTCTTCTTCCTTGCATTCAGACATGTGAAACTCCAATTGTATGATCTCTTCAGAGGTTTCGGGTCCACGCTCTTCGGATTTAACCGTATCTTGTAAAATTTCATCTTCTTCTAATTTAGCATTCGTTTCAACACATCTGGTTATAGGTAATATTTCCTCCTCTTCCGATGTTTTTGATTCATAGTAGAACTTAGTGTTTTCCTCTAATTGAGAAATCTGATGTTCCTCAAAATTTTCATGTTTTTTAGGTTCCAAATCCAAATGATCACTTAAAACTTCTTCTAGGATTAAAACTTCGTTTCTTAGTTCCGAGGCTTCTTTTTCAAGAATTTCAATATTCTTTCGACAAACTTCATTGATTTTCTTCTCAATAATTTCATCAAAATTCTTTTGACAAACTTCATTGACATTATTTTCAAGAATTTTCTGATCTTTGCACATTTGCCGAGTTGTCGGATGAGAGAAAGCTAAACTTTCTTCTTCGAAATATTTTTCCTTTTGCACACCAGCCTGCTTGTCTTTGTTTTGAATACTTTCCGGATTTTCCTGCTTTTCAGGATGTATATCCTTCTTGTTTTGGCTTTCTTTAATTATAGATGGTTCAGGTTCTTCCAAATTCATGTTGATTTGATTCTCATGATTAAATGTATTTAGATCCGTTTGCTTTGGAACATATTCCTTTTCCAATCTTTGATTCTTTTTTATCTTTCTAGTGGTGGTATTAGTGGTATATTTCTTGAAATAGTGTTCCCCTAAGAATGAGGCTCCCTTTAACTTATGAGGTTTAAGCGCTGTTAGTGCTGCTGTTCTATATTCATTATTTTTTTCCTCAATTGTCAATGCAATTTCGGTCCGCCTTTGATGAATCCTTGTACGAGCCTCGGCGATCAGCTTTTCTGCATCACTTTTTGAAACAGAAGACATACCAGTAGTACCACAGAAGGAATCAATTTTCAAGAGTTCTTGATAGTGGCCGTTTTGAGTGCAACTAAAAACCTGTTGCAAGGTAATCGAAAACTGAGAATTTGAGTAGAGAATTTTCAAGTTTTGGTTAATTTGATTCGATTGACATAACAACCAAATTTCAAAGAAACAGTAGCTTTTGTACTAAACAATTGAATCTTGGAAATAAATCTGCCATTATCAATATGTAAATTCAAAATTCACGAACTTCCTGTAGATCTTACGCTGACCTGAGTAGTCCATATAAATTGTCACTGCAAGGACAAAAAAAAAGCCTATTTAGAGCAATTTGAAAATGTCTGTTAATGGGAATGCCAATGATGTCTATGAACAACCAAAAGCCTGTGGTTCGAAAAAGATTTTCCAACATGAACTGTACGTACCACCTCCATAAGAAATTTAACTAATCTCTCCGCATTGGCATAATTCATTATCTCTGGAATTTCAGAATGGATGAATCTGTTGAACAATGCAAGTCAAATGGTCCATTTCAATCTCAAAACGTGATTGAAGAACCTACTGACACCGAGGCAAATAACATTTCGGAATCAGACTTTTGCTTCAATGTAAATGATGAAACTCTAGATTGTGAATCAAAACCAAGCTCGACAGAAAAACATCAACAAGATATTATTCCAGCAACTTCAGTCGCACAGAAATCGGAACCTCGATTTATTCATCGAATGGTTAGCCGTATTACCAATGCAGTGGATAAATATGTAAAATCTGGCATTACTAAAGCTAAACCATCCAGTTTTGAATTTGATCTGGCATTCAAGTCGAAGTTAGAAAAAGCACAGAGTGAAAGCATCAAAAACGACACTGACACCTTTGGATCTTCCTCCTCTCAAGTGGCAAAGCCTACAAGTGGACGGAATCAAACTCGCAAAGTACTATTTGATTTGGCACAGAATTCAGTCAAACTGTATGCTGTTAAAAACGAAGAGGTTAAGAATAAAACTGAATCAATTAATGCTGAGAACAATTTGCAGAATTTATTTTCTCCATCTTTTGATCACAATTCAAGAACATCAGATGAATTGCAAAGTTTGATTGGAGAAAATTTCAAGTTGCCAACTGATATAGGAGAATCTGAAGAAGTTGAGGTCGATTCGAAACCTTTGCTAAAACAAATTGTTGATTCCAGTAAGGAAGAAATGAACGAGAGTATTCGTAACATCCAACAAATTATTGCTTTGTATATGAATGACCCATCATCATCTTCTTCTAATGCATTGTCAGAAGAAATTTTGGAAAAGCTTGGGGGAGCAGCAAATGCAGAAGAATTGTTAGCGATTCTAGTGCGTGTGATGGGAAAGGCCTATCATTGCATTTTTGCTTATTTAAAACTTGTTTCTACTGATAATGAATTGACGGAAGAAAATCTAAATGCGCCAGATAAGTCAATTTTGGATCTGTACAGCAAGCCTGAAGAATTACTATCAGAAATTGATATACTTTCACCAGGAGAAAGGTGGGTGAAAGTTTACAAGAAAATTTTTGTTTTAGTTTAACCTTTTTTCCAACTTTTTCTCCCACACAGCAGTCCGACCAATTCTTCCAACCAGTTCCGAATTCAACTTTGTAAAGAAACTGGAATCTTAGCCCAAACGCTTTGTTTCGAAAACACGGACTTTACTATTAGATATTGCATCTTGAATAACAACAATAAGATTGCAGAAATTGTTTCTGCTGCTTGCACTCAAAACTTATCAGTTCACAATAACATTCCACAGCTTTATAAAATGCAAACCAAGAGTATCTCCTATATCCATCAGCAACTTGGGAAATACGTACACGATGTGAACACTGTAAACAAAGCAATGATTGAACTGATTTCACATTTTCAAATTGGCAAATACCTTTTAATCGGGGATCCATATACAAAGAAAATTAACAAAAGCATGAAGAACAAACTGAAAGAGATGAACGTGTACTCTGGAATTATTTATCAGATTGCCAATGGACTTTCTGAAGCGATGACCAAGTTTCGATCCGGAATTTTAAAAGCCATAGAATCATGCTCAAATCAAGAAGGAATGATACCTACACATATTAAGTCCCCATCGGATGAAATTGTTCCAATCAAAGAAGCAATACGTGAAATTCAAAACGGACTCATGGAAATTGATTCAACACTTAAAATGGGTCAAGATTTATTATATTCTTTCAAAGCAACAAAAGAAATTCAAATTAAGGATAAACATGTGAACAGTATCAAAAACTTTTTGGAAGCAATTCGTCAGTTGCAATTTGGAACAAATAATGATATGGACTTTGGTGCAGTAATGATGGCTATCGTTACGAATACAATTACTCTTGTAAATTTGAGTCGTTTGGAAAATATGAACAAAGTCGAATTTCTTGAACAAAAGGAAATGCATCTTAGTTTAATGAAGCTGTGTCGTAACTTTAGCTATTTCATAAAATACACAAGTAAATTGGAATCATTTTCATCCTACAATGCCTCAAAAACTATGGAAGGCATCCGTCGATTTTCAATAACAAAGAATAGCAAAACTTTTGAGGCTCTATACAGTTGGCGTTATGTTTTTGCCATATCTGAACAAGATTGTCCGTACAAACCAACCAAACCACCAGTTGAACTTAATATGAAAAAAATTACAAAGGACACAGAGAAAGCAAAAGGATATGTTTCCCATGAAAAAGAGTAAGATTATAAGAAGAAAGTATATAATTCAACTGAACTATACAAATTACTTTAAAAATTCAAATATTCCTAATATAAAATATCTAAAATATCTAATAAAACTCTAATCACAATAAAAGCAAGTAGTAATGTCACATATCTGACTTCGACATGTTAATTTGCACGTTTACAATAAGCCAGCATCGAAATTGAATTTTTGCTAGAAAATGAAAGAGATCCAGTTATGTGTAAAATTTCAAAATATCAAGTAACATCCCAGATTAGGATGTCCGTTGATCAGAAATTCATATCCAAACTAATTGAGGTTAACGATAACGAGTCTAAATCATATACTTTCCACAATATTATTTAACATTTCGATGTCTTGTAGTCTTTGGTTGAGTACTGTAATCGGTTAAGCGCATTACTTCTTAAAGTCAAAAATATATCAATTGTCCACTTTTTATTATACTTTAGTAAATTCAATACATTTTAATCACATCAAGGTAAAGTTGATCATTTCACACATTCATTATTTTCGGAAAATTAAAATATAAATTTTGAAAGTCGTGTTATAAAAGTATTTAATAACACTAATTACTTTTTCATGGAGTTCATCTCATTGGATTCATTTTGTATTTATTGGGCATGTCGTCCAGAAGTACGAGTACCAGAAGGAAGGAAGTCTTGAATCCGTCCACCGTTTTTCAATGTCTTCATCATTGCAGCATGGGTTTCAGCCAATTCAGCAGATTGCTCTTCGTAGGGTCGTTTTTGATCCTCAGTTAACTCATTCCAGTTGTCAGCACAGTTAGTGGCCATTTCAGCAAAGGAAAGTTCATGTCGTGGGGTTTGCTGGTATAAATAAATTATTAGAAATGATATTGTTTAAAGGGATGATTTAATATTTTGACCTTACATGCCAGTAGGAGTGAACAAACAATGCATATGCATTGGGTGCTCGCTTGAGC
>JAQGCY010000644.1:0-15396 GCA_034700645.1 Xenylla mediterranea | reverse complement strand
CATTTGTCTTATCAATTTCCTTTTTGGATGCTTAATTTTGTGTGTGTCTTATTGTTGTTACATGAGATGAACGAAACATAAGCTTAAGTTTTATAAACTTTCACATCTTTACAGCTTACACCATTATTATCATTTTGCTTTGGACATATCTAAAATATCTGACAATGACATTGCAGGAAATCAGTAAAACAAATAAAATAAAAAAGTACATACAAATAAATACTAAAAAGAAAAAAACCAACGTGTGATCTATGGATCATTCATAGATACTTGCAATGGAGATGTTAATCATTTTATTTTAATTAATGAATGCTATAATGAATAGAGTTATTTTTACTTTAATTTAGAAACAATCACATGCGCTTCTGATCAGTTCAAATGTCCTACAACACAGAAATGTAAGTGAATTTTAATGAATGCATTCAACAGACTAATTTCCATTACCTTATAAGAATGCTTTCACTTGTAAATTGCAATAATTAGGTATACCTAAGCGCTGGGTTTGCGACTTTCACGCAGACTGCCCTAATGCAGAAGACGAAATTCAAGACTGCGGTGAGCCCCAATAAACGTTTAATTCTAAAGATTAATCATACTCACGAATTTTTATGCCATTTTTACAGCACCCCCAGAATGTGACAGTGGACTGTTCAAATGCTCAAAATATAAATGGAACAGTACCTACTGTATTCCAGCCTATTATAAATGTGATAAAGAGAAAGTAAGCTTTCACTTAAACTGTAATGCAGGGCTTCTAATTTGACTGCTTTCTCCTTATTCCTTGCAGGATTGCGAAGCAGGAGATGACGAAAATAATTGTCGTAAGTATTGCCTCTTGCTATGCTTTGTTTAATTTATTAAATTTTTCAATTGACTCACTTGATGCTTTCCCGTTTTAGAATACAGACATTGTTATCCAGACGATTTTAAATGCGGAAACGGGTTATGCATTCCGTCCAGTAAAAAGTGTGATGGGTAAGTGAACTTTCCTTAAAGTACTTATCATAAATTGAGGACTAATTATCTTGGTTTTCCAGTTATTTTGACTGCCGAGACAAATCTGATGAATTAGGATGTAATAGGTAATTTCCAAACCTCTCTTCATATTATGTATTTACTGATTTATAATTAAAATGTTATCAATTTTTAGAACTATTTCATGTACTCATGACCAATTTGCATGTGCTAATGGTGAAAAGTGTATTGACAAATCATATTTCAAATGCAACCGTAAGTAATAGTAAATAATTCTTTCCATACTAGATTTGGCAAATAATATGATTCGTTATAAATTTAGATCGGGATGATTGTGGGGATGGATCAGGTACCTTTATTGATTTTATTTGACTTAATAATTTTAAATTTAATCATGCATTATTACTTATTATTTTTCAGATGAAGAATCTTGTAAGTACTGAAGTTTCATGATCAATTTAATGGCAAACAATAGAATAACATTTGAATATGCAAGTTCTTAAACGTTAATGTTAATTTCAATTTGCTTAATTCAAAACTAGGCAACTTTCCTCCATGTAACAAGGACCAATTCAGATGTAAAAATCAATTTTGTGTTCCATTGAGATGGAGATGCGATGGCAGACAGGATTGTCACGATGGTAAACTGACCAAACTTTAACTTATGATATTAACATTAATACAAATTAATGATGAATAGGTACTGACGAGGTCAACTGCACAATTGTTAGATGTCCAGGAGAAAAATTTTATTGTCCTAAAGGGAATGCTGATGGAACACCAAAATGCATCGATAAAAGCTTAGTCTGTGATTCTAAAAGTGATTGTAAGTGTGCTAATTGATTTAAACCAACAAAAACTGCAAAGGTTAACGACATAAGTACTAAGAACAACAATTTGTAAATATATTATAGGTGCTGATGGTGCCGATGAGAAAACTGCTTGTTGTAAGTTGATTATTTTTCTGCAAGAACACGCAATAATATGTATTAATAAACTTGTTTATTTCTTCTAAATTTAGCTACAACACTTTGTACTGCATTGGACTGTGAATATAAATGTCACCCGTCTGTGGATGGTGGTGTTTGCTCTTGTAATTCCGGTTACCAAGTAGCTAATGATTCTAGATCATGCACAGGTAATTCTATTTTGCAGTTTTAGATGCATTGATACGGAAGTTATCATATTTCTTGATTCATTTAGACAAGGATGAATGTTCGGATTGGGGTTATTGTGACCAGTTTTGCTCAAACAAAAAAGGTGGCTTCGACTGCTCTTGTGCTAATGGATACAAACTTATTGACAATCGTTGCGTTGCAAATAATCAGAATGGATTCATATATTTTGTCCATCATACGAATATATTTAGAATGGATATGAAAGGAGGTGACAGACAAGTAAGGATATCTTGAGAAAGTTTTGGCAAGAATCTTATTATTTTAACTAAATTACACTATTTCCTCGCAGCTTGTTCTTAATACTTCTTCTGGATCTGGACTCGACCATCACAACAAGAAAAATATCTTAATTTGGTCCGATATTGATACTAAGAAAGTCTATCTCTTATCTAATACAAATCATAGCCATGACATTACTGGTGGAAATAACTGGCAACCAGTTTCTATTGCTGTGGACTGGATTGCTGACAATATTTACGTGGTGGACTCTCTTGGACAGAAGATCGATGTGTATAATATGGATGGAGATAAACATGCAATTGTCTTAGCTCATAATTTAACTCAGCCATCAGATATAGCCTTGGATCCCACAAGAGGACTAATGTTTATTGCTGATACAACAAGAATACTTAGGGCAACTATGGGTGGCAGTTTGTTAACAAATATTGTTTCAGAAGCTGTATATCGTGCTACGGGTGTCACACTTGATTTAGTAACAAAAAGAGTCTTTTGGTGTGATAATTTACTGTAAGTGTCAAAATGTCTTACTTTAGTAATTTAGTGGATAGTTTATTATTCTTGGTATTCTTATTGCTCTTTTACAGTGATTATATTGAAACGGTTGATTATGATGGGAAAAACCGATTTCCTGTGATACGAGGTCCTTCAAATGTACCTGCACCTTCTAGATTAGCCCAATTTGAATCTAAAGTTTTTTTTACTGATGGAACCAAAGAAGGCGTTTTGTCAGTAGATAAATTCAAAGGAGCTTCAACTCTTGCAAACTTATACAGAAACCGTTCAATTACAAGAGAACCAAGAGGAATCAAAGTATCTCATGCCTTATTGCAACCCGAAGTGTCATCTCCTTGTGGTGCAAACAACGGTGGATGTGATCAATTGTGTATTTTAACACAAGATAACGGAGCTTTAGGTTTTGTTTGTGCTTGTCGAATTGGGTATCAACTTGCAGAAGATCGAAAACAGTGTAACAAAGTTTTTGAATTTTTAATTTATACTCAACACAAGTTTGTAAAAGGTCAAGTATTAGACCCAGTCGGTGACAATTTTAATGATGCTATTGTACCTGTTGTTTCAAGAAGTGCCAGATTCGTTGGTCTTGATTTTGATTCTTACGACCAATATATTTACTACTCAGATGGTAAGCTTATTAAGTCTGAAATATGATGTTTCGCAATTTTTCTAGCATTTCAAACGGTGTAACTTTTTGCAGTTCTTCAAGACGTTATATACCGTGTGAAGAGTAACGGAACAAGCCCTGAAATCGTCCTAGCAGCTCAAAATCAAGGTGTTGAAGGCCTTGCTTTAGATTGGGCAAGTAAACTTCTGTATTACATTGATTCAAAGAGCGGAGAACTTTCGGTCCTTTCAACAAGAAATATCACAAATCGAAAAGTATTACTAAAGCATCTAAAACGACCCAGAGCCATTGTTGTACACCCCAATAAAGGATATATCTTCTTCTCTGAATGGGATCGTCCAGCAAATATATCTCGTGCAAATTCCGACGGTTCAAATATTATTGTGTTCAAGAATCTTCTTTTGGGCTGGCCCAATGGATTATCGTTAGATTTTGAAAAGGATCGATTATACTGGGTGGATGCCTTGTTGGATCATATTCAACATTCTGATCTGAATGGTGGAGATCTACAGACAATTAACTCAAGGTTTGTACCATGCTATAGTACAAGTTATCAATAACATGCAGATTAATCACAAGTAACTTCCTTCCTGATAGACTAATTCGACATCCATTTTCACTTGTCATTCATAAGGATTATGTTTACATAACTGATTGGAGATTGGATGCCATATTCCGGATAAGAAAGGACACCGGTGGTGATGAGCAAGTTGTTACTAAAATAGATGATATGCACAGACTTTATAGTGTGAAAGTCTTCTCAAGAAAAAATCAAAAGCTCAATTCAACTCATCCCTGTAGCATAAACAACGGTGGCTGTCAAAAGTTTTGCTTTCCTGTACCAACAAAGATTTCTAAATCTAAAGGGGACAGTGCATCCCTTGGAATCGAAGCCAAATGTGATTGCCCACAGGGTGAAAAATTGGATAAAGATGGTAAAAGTTGTTTTCCAGATCCAAATGCAGAACCAGTCAAAGTTTGTGCAAATAGCTGGCATTTTACCTGTGACAACCAAAGATGGTAATTCTAAAAAGAGTAAATAAGTTTCAATAACTAAATGCTTTCATTTTGTTCTCACAGTATTCCTCAATCTTGGGTTTGTGATGGTGGTTAGTAAAATATAATTTTTGTAATAATTTTATAATAGTACTATTTTATACTAATAACTTGCATTTTTAAACCTTTAGATGACGATTGTTTAGATAACTCAGGTAAAATGAGATATTTAGCTTAATATATTTAATGTATTGTGTGCTAACATTTAATTTTACAATTTTCAGATGAAAATCAAAATTGCACCAGTGAGTTCCGACAGTTTCATCCCATTTTATTGTAGTTTTGGTTAATTTTTTTTACATTCTGAGTCTTGTTTTGCAGAACCAACATGTGCGGCGTCCGAAATTCAATGTAAATCAGGACGATGTATTCCAGCTTCATTCAAATGTGACAATGATAATGATTGTGGGGACCATTCTGGTACTTTTCAAATTTCGTTACATTAAAATTATAATATAAGCTCAATTTGTTAATGTTTAGTATTAATTATTATCCAGATGAAATAGGATGCGTGAATGTGACATGTGAAGCCAGCCAGTTTAGTTGCGATAATGGACGATGGTAAGAAGTTTTAACTTATGAAAGCTTCAATACAAGAGTTTCATTTTATTCCTCCATTAGTATTCCCCTAGCTTGGAAGTGTGATTCGGAAAATGGTAAGCAAATGTTGAAACTAATTATTGTTAAATTTATTAATATACATTTCCTGATTTTCAGATTGTGGAGATGGATCAGTAATGGATTAACCTTTATTATTTTATGATTAAATTTTTTTAATGATAATTAAAGGTTTTACTTCTTCTTTTTACTTAGGATGAGGAAAATTCGTTCTGCGCTGAGAAGACTTGTGCTTACTTCCAATTTACTTGTCCTCGGTCTGGCCATTGTATTCCAAGCTCATGGGTTTGCGATGGAGATAGTAAGCATATTTATTTAAATACCTATTTGAACTATTGTTATTTTGAAACAATTACAGTTAACTTAAACATTTTTTTTTCTATCAACAGACGACTGTTTTGATAGCTCAGGTAATATTATGATACATTAAATTTAATTTTGACGACACTAACATTTAACTTCAATTTTCAGATGAAACAGCTTGTCCTCCTGTTAGTTGCCGAGAAAATCAATTCAAGTGTTCTAATTTTAAACAGTGTATCCATGAAAGTTACAAATGCGATGGGTAAGTTTATTGGTAAATTGAACCAAGCGAATTAATTTTTAATTCATATTTTTTACTAGAATCCCTGACTGCGACGATGGATCGGTTAGTGAACCAATTTTCTTTACTTTTACTTCATAGCATAGTTACTGCATTCAATGTTATTAAAGATAATTCATTGAATCTTAATTCATTTTAGGATGAAAATGGTTGTCCAGAAGTGAAAGCTAATGAATGTAATGAAGACAAACAGTTTCGCTGTGTTGCCTCTAAAGTTTGTATTCCAAAAGAATGGCATTGTGATGGGTAATTTTTCAACAGCTTTTAAAAAAAATCTAACATGAATGTAACAATATGACTTTTTTCCTGTAGCAATAAGGATTGTCCGGACGCTTCAGATGGTAATTTTAAAATTATTGTATTTATGAGTTATTTATAAAAATTTATCTAATTCAGTATATTTATAACTATTCTAGAGGCCGTTTGTGGTAAGTATTGTGATCTTCTGTTTCTTAATATTATAATAAAACGGAGAATTCAAGTTTTTTTTAATAAAACAAAACGTGATTCTTAAATTTCAATCGTATCTTTAAACTTTTAGAAGCCAAACCTTGTTCACCTGGATATTTTAAATGCGATTCTGGTCGGTGTATCCACTCAAGCTATATTTGCGATGGCGAGAACGACTGCGGAGATGACTCAGGTCCGACAGATTACCGAATATTCGGTGATTCAAATTATTTTGAATTTTATCATTCATTATTAATCATTTCAGATGAATCGATTGCAAAGCACGCCTGCAAAAAAGATTTTCGTTGTGAAAGTGATGAGTTTCATTGTACTGGACTAGACGTCTGTATTAATGGTACACAAGTTTGTGACAATAAGCCGGACTGCCCGAATTCATCGGATGAAGGGCCAGCTTGTGAACTCAACGAATGCAACAAACTATTTTGCAAAACATGCATCCAAACTCCAGCCGGACCTTTGTGCAGGTGTCCGAAAGGCGAAGTGCTCAATGGAACAACTTGTGTTGATTTTGATGAATGCTCAACAATTAATAAATGTAGCCAGAAATGTATCAACACCAAAGGATCATACTTTTGTGAATGTATTGAAGGCTATGATTTAGTTGGAAAACATCATTGCAAGGCTTTTAATCACTCCCAAGCCTATCTCATAATTAGCAATAGAAGAAGCATCCTCACTTCCGACTTGGATGAAAAATCATTGGATCGAATTCCAGTACAAGTGGAAAATGTTGTTGCAACTGCTAGTGACATGAAATCTGGAACACTTTTTTGGTCTGATATGAAAACTAAAAAAATTATGAGACTAGAAAAAGGAGCAAATGATCCTAAGGATGTTATTAGTGGTGGATTGGACCTTGTGGAAGGGCTTATTTATGACTGGGTTACTAAAACATTGTACTTTGTAGACAGGTTAGTTTCAGTACTTTCTCTCTTATTCTGCACAGTGGCTATAACGCGCACTTGATTTTATTCATAGTCGATTGCACACACTTGAAGCGGTTCAGGATGATGGAAAAAATCGGGTAATTGTTTTAAACACAAACATTACGCAACCAAGAGGAATCGTTCTGGACCCATCTCCAGAGTAAGTAGAATTTTGATAGCAATAGAAGCCACAAGGAAAAGCCAGCAATGAAACAAAATTTATTGAGGTTTTTTTACTCTATTTAGTGCTCGCTTTCTCTTTTGGACTGATTGGGGAGATAACCCTAGGATTGAAAGAATTGATCTTGATGGCTCCAATCGAACTGTGATTATTACAACTAAAATATATTGGCCAAATGGGGTAAATATTGAGCATTTCAGCTTTTGGTTCTCCTTCACATTAATAAGTTTATTGCCATTTTCATTTACAGATTGCTATTGACATTCCAACAAAACATTTATACTTTGCTGACTCAAAATTAGACTACATTGATTTCACTGACTATAACGGAAACAACAGGAAGCAAGTCCTTGCTGGAAGTCATTACCTACTTCACCCACATTCAATGGCTGTTTTTGAAGATACAATTTATTGGACTGACCGTCAGCTAAATCGTGTTTTAAGTTGCCATAAATTCGGTGGCTTGAATCAATCTGTTGTAAATCATTTGATTAGTCAACCTTTAAGTGTTAGTGTACATCATCCAAGCCTTCAGCCATTCTTTGAGAATCCATGTAAAAATAGTCCTTGTGATCATTTATGTTTGCTCGCTAAAAATACGGTAAGGTCTACAAAGTCAAGTCGAATCGAATTCGCTTAGGAATTATAAAACTTTTTATTACAACCATTCTAGCGTGGATATAACTGCAAGTGCCGCCCTGGGTTCCGAGTTGACGGAACAAAGTGCATCGAGGAAGACACTCCATACCTTATGGTTATCAAAGGTTCCCAGATTGTAGATGTATCATTAGCACAAGGATCCAGTGGATTTTTGAGTCCAATTGTTGGAGTTGATAATGGAAGAGTTTTGGACTTTGACAAGAAGAAGGGTGACTTTTATTGGATTGAAGGAATAGGAGATAACGTATGCTCACATTAATGTTAAAGGAAGTATTTCGCCACATTTCCTTCCTTGCTTTTTAATTTCAGGGAACTCTTTACAAATATTCCCTGGAAACTTCCAACAAGACCAAGTTTTTGAATCCAACCGATACCGGACTTATTGGGTCACCGTACACAATTGCATTTGACTGGCTTGGTAGAAACCTTTACATTGGAAACAAGGAGGCTTCCAATATCGAAGTTGTTAAAGTAGATGGCAAAAATAAATATAGAGCTATTCTAATGAACAATAATGGTAGCGCAGATGGTGTTGCCAGACCCGAAGCTATTGTTTTGGATCCAACTGAAGGGTGAGTGGATAAAACTTTCAACATTCAGAATTTGTGTTATAAATAATATTTTTGAAAAATTACAGGAAGATGTACTGGTTAGATGCCGGAGGTGCTGGAGTTCCTTCCAAATTAGCTTCTGCAAATATGGATGGTTCTGATTCCAGAATTCTTGCCAAAGATTTAGTCAGTCCGTTGGGTTTAGCCTTAGACTATGACAAAAAGGTTCTTTACTTCTCTTCTGATTCCAAAATCGAGTCTATCAACACAGACGGTGGAAATCGCCAGCAAATAATCTCTGAACCATCCTCAAATCCCAAGTCTCTTGTCGTTTTCGAATCTCGATTGTATTACTTGGACAATGTGTACGAAAAAATCACTCGTGTCGATTTGAATGGGGAAAATCCTAAGGATATCTTGTCAAATGAAGCAGAACTCAAATTCATGACAGTGTATAGGAAACGTGGATCTAATCACGTTTGTCAAAATTCTAATGGTGGTTGTGAACAAATCTGTATTCCAAGCTCAAACCGTGGTCGACAATGCAAATGTTCTGTTGGTTATAAGTTGAACGGTGACACAGGTTGTAGTCCCTTCAAATCATTTCTTATTGTTGCACAAAGTGATAAAATTCGTGGATTTTCATTGGAATCTGGAGAAGAAGCAATTGTACCGATTTCTGGATCAGAACATAGTATTGTCCATGTTGCAGTGCATGTCTTCAGCAATTATATTTACTGGATCGACTTTGCCAGGCCCAATAACAATGGGATATTCAGAATTCGACCGAATGGAACTGAACTAGAACATGTTATCAGTACTGGTGTTGGCTCGAATGGAATCCGCGGACTGGCAATTGATTACAGTGCTAATCAACTATACTTTACGAATGCATTCCCACATGAAACGTTCCTTGAAGTTTGTAAATTGGATGGAAGTTTTAGAAAGATTTTGGTTAAGAAAACATCTGAATCCCCAAGAGAGCTTGCATTAAATCCAATCAAAAGGTAAATCTTTTACATTTCTTAGTATTAAAAATGATAATTGAAAATATATTTGTATATCATTTCTTCAATTAGACTGCTATACTGGATCGATCTAAGTCAACATCCTCGTATTGGTAAAGCTAATTTGGACGGAAGTAATTGGGCTGCAATTGTTACTTCAGGAATAGTGGCTCCTAGAGATTTAACCGTGGACATTTTAACTCATGATTTATACTGGGTTGACAGCACCCTTGATACGATCCAAAAAGTGAACTACGACGGCGGTGGTCGAGTTGTTGTACGAAGAAATATTCCAAACCCTGTTGGCATTTCAGTATTTAAAGATGATATGTACTGGGTAGACAAGAACTTGGGTGGAATATTCCAGTCACAAAAATATTCAAGTACAAATAATTCACGACCTAATTTGATTCGTGCGAATTTACCACTTTTAAGAGGTGTCCAAGTGTTTGATGTCAATATTCAACCTGAACCCCAAGCAAATCCATGCAAAGATTCGATTTGTGAACAACTATGTTTTGCACTCCCAGGAAATGACATTGATCATCGTTGTGATTGTTCAAGTGGTAAAGTTCGGGGTTCTAAATGTGTTCCTCTAGAGGAATATATTGTTTTTGCAACACGGTCCGAAATAAGAAGTGTACACATTGATCCTAAAAATAATGAAGTTCCATTCCAACCAATCGTAAGTGCTGCATTGTTGTTTGCAAGTGAATGTTTTGGACAATAATGTGTATAATGTAATTTGGTTGTTTTGTTTTCAGACCAATCTTACAAATGTTGTTGGACTAGACTTTGACTTTAAAGATAAGAAGTTTGTGTTTACTCAAATTCGGCCTGATGCAATGATCGGATGGTTTGACACTAATCTACCCAAGAAAGAAAACTTGCACATAATTCTGAACAAGACAATTAATCCCGAAGGCATTGCTTATGATTGGGTCCACGATAAGGTAATGGAGGCTTAAATCTGATATTATGGTTTTATAAGGAACTCTACAAATTATGCTCCATTTTTTAAAGATTTACTGGACGGATTCCGCAAACTCCTCAATTTATGCAATGAACTTGGACGGAAGTCAATTGGTTAACATTGCACATGTTGATAGACCCAGAGCAATAGTTGTACACCCTTGCAAGTAAGAACTTATTACGACTGACGAAAATTTGAATGATTTATAGATAACAAATTACAAATTCTCTTTAGTGGTTCTTTGTTTTACACGGATTGGGGACTCTTTGGGACTTCCGGAAGAATCTTTCGATCAACAATGGCTGGCACTTATAAGGAGGCGATTGTTAAAACAGATATCACACAACCATCCGGTTTGGCAATTGATTTTGAAGATAACAAGTAAAAGGAAATTATTTATAAATTTCTGATCGACCAGTTTAATATGTTTTTAACTTTTAGACTTTATTGGACTGACGCTGTGAGAGAAAAGATCGAACGTGCAGATTTTGATGGATCAAACAGAGAAGCCTTGGCCACCGCGACTATTTATCCATTCGCAATAGTTATTTATAAGGATTGGATATTCTGGACTGATTTGCAACTCAAAGGAGTTTACAGAGCTGATAAACATACTGGTGGAAATATGGTTGAAATCGTGAAGCGTCTAGAAGAGAGTCCACGAGATATCCAAATATTTAGTGCAGAAAGGCAAAAGTGTGACGTCAACGTCTGTGGTATCAACAATGGTGGATGTGATGGTGGATATTGTCATCCTGGATTTAATTTTACTGTAAGAATTTCTATCAATGCTTTTGTCTAAATGCAACGGTTTTAATATCTTTTTGTGATGTCAAGGCCGAGTGTACTTGTAATGCAACTAGCAAATTGGTCAACAGTGGAAAAATGTGTGTTCCAAAAAATATTACTTGCGACAGTACAAAGTTTGCTTGTGCCAACGGAAAATGCTTGTCCAGGCTTTGGGCATGTGATGGAGATGGTAAGTAAAATTTTAAATGCATGTTTACAATTTACATTTATTAATCTCGCAATAATACCTTTTAGATGACTGCGGGGATGGTTCAGGTACCGATATATAAAATCGATATAATTTTATTTTAAAAATTTTAATCATTCGTCTAATCAATCAGATGAATCCCGAAACTATTGTTCATATCATACATGTGGGCCCAACGAATTCAGATGCAGAAACGGAAGATGCATATTCTCAACCTGGAAATGCGATCATGAAAACGGTATAAAAGCATAATTTTTTGGAAGAGAAAACATTTTATATTCCCAAATTATTAAAGTGAGAACTAACAATTATTTTTTTTTATGTCTTTAGATTGTGGGGATGGCTCAGTAATTAACTTTGATTATTTTATGATTAAATTCTGTTAATGATAATTAAATGTATTACATCTTATTTTAATTTTAGGATGAGGAAAATTGTGACTATCCAAGTTGTGCTGAAGGAGAATTTACATGCTCGAACCATCGATGCATTCCATTAAATCAAGTTTGTAATGGTATAAATGATTGCAAAGATAACAAAACTTCCGACGAAAGTGCTACAAACTGCAAAATGACTAACTTTACATGTCCTCCAAATCATTTGAAATGCGAAAACACTAATATTTGTAAGTTCCACTATGAATTATGCCTCTAGTCATGGGGAATGCACAATTTACATCTACGATTTTTAATTCTTAAATAGGCTTGGAACCATTTTGGCTCTGTGATGGAGATAGTAAGTAACATAATAACATATTGTAATTATCCATTAAAATCACTGAACCATAACTAAATATTTCTTTTATCAATCATTTAGATGACTGCGGAGACAACTCAGGTTAGAATAATAATAAATATATTGCATAATACACATGTATGGTATTGATAACAATAAAATTAATCAATTTTAGATGAAAATCCATTGCATTGCTCGAAGAGATCTTGTCCACCAAACAGCTTCCGTTGCCCAAATCATAGATGCTTACCTGCAAGCTGGTATTGCGACGGAGATGAGGATTGTGAAGGGGGTGCAGGTAAGTTTTTAATTTTTTAAGAAAAACAAATTTGTTGAATTATTTACATGTATTACTAATTCTGATTATTCAGATGAGCCAAAGGATTATTGCAACAGTGAAGGCAGAACATGTTTTGGTGATTTATACACTTGTAAAAATGGCAACTGTATTCCAAGAATGTACATTTGCGACTCTGACAATGATTGTGGGGATGGATCAGGTCCCTAAAAAATAATATACAATTTATTTACATTATTATTATTTGATTTGGTGATTTGAATAATTTTAACTTGTATTATTGTTTTCAGATGAAGATGAAACGATCCATATGTGTAAGTTAATTAATTTAAAAGCAAATGTGATAAATATTTTTACATTATGGACATTTATTGAATAGGCTCCAACCGGAAGTGTGATAATGCTACAGAATTCTTCTGCCCCGAAAACAAAGCTTGGTCTCGTTCTGTGTGTATTCCCAGGAAATGGGTTTGTGATGGAGGTATTTCTTACATTAAATTCCAATAGCTAAGCATCTTTATTTTTGTCCTCTTAAATAACATCGGTTAAACCCCTTTTATAGATCCTGACTGCATTTCTGGTTCAGATGAAAGTTCTGCTAACAATTGTCCAGCTCCAGAACCATGTCAAGAAGATCAATGGCAGTGCGCTAATGGTCGCTGTATTAACGCAGTATGGAAATGTGATTTTGATAACGGTAAGTGAAACAAAAGTTTACAAAATTGTGTGTTATAATGATACAACTTGAATTTAATCTCTGTTTATTGCCCTTTAGATTGTTCCGATGGCTCAGGTAAAATTTTAAATATTATAAGAAAAATTTGAAATGTTTGCATTATTACCAATCATTATTAATTATTATTTAGATGAAGGAAAGTTTTGTTCTTCCAAGTATCCCACTTGCTCCAGTAATGAATTTGCTTGTAACAACTTTAAATGTGTTCGTTCCACATTTCGATGTGATGGAGAGGACGATTGCGGTAATTTTTCTGATAATCCTTTGAACGAACTTTTAGAAAATATTGAACTGGAAGATAACAATGTTTACTAATTTACACTTTTATTCCAGGTGACTTTTCCGATGAACAAAATTGCACAGGTATTGAAGAATGATTACTAATTTTACATTGGTTACAGATAAATATTAATATTTTCTTTTGTATATTAGGTAAAAGTCCGCTAACTTGTGGACCAGACCAGTTTCGTTGTGGAGATGGGAAATGTATCGAGAATGCCAAAGTATGCAACAAAGAGCCGGATTGTTCTGATGAATCGGATGGTGATGAGTCAAATTTTTAATCATTAATTTTTATAAATTTGCATAATTCAGTATATTTATAATTATTTTAGAACCTCTTCACTGTGGCGTTAATGAATGCGCTCAAGTTGAAGTAAACCAATGTGGACATAAATGTGTGGATACTCCTACTTCCTTCCACTGCGAATGTAATCCAGGTTACAAATTGCTACCTGATGGAAAAGCTTGTGCGGATATCAATGAATGTGTAGACACTCCAGGAGTTTGTTCGCAAGCTTGTGTCAATATTGAGGGCTCATATACTTGCAAATGCAATGAGACTTACTTTGAGAAAACTAACAATGGAAGATGCAAAAAGATTGATAGTGAAGAACCGTACCTTATTTTCACCAACAAATATTACATTAGAAATATCTCATTAGATGGGACAAGATATAATTTGGTCCATCAGGATTTAAGAAATGTTGTAGCATTGGATTTTGATTTGGTTGAAAATGCAGTTTATTTTGCTGATGTCACTGGCAAGGTAAATTAATGACGAAAATACAAACGTGTAAAGTCTTTACTAATTTTAATCTAATTTATTTTTTATTTTATAGACAATCTTTAAATCAAAAGAAGGTAGTGAACCAGTTGCAGTAATCAAACATGAGTCCCACGGACTGGAAGGTCTTGCAGTGGACTGGGTCTCAAGAAAATTGTACTGGCTAGATCGTCATTCTAAATCCTTAGAAGTTAGTGAACTTAATGGGACAAATCGCCGAACTCTCAAGTCACCAATCGCAGATCCAAGAGCCGTAGTTGTTTATCCACCTAAAGCACTATTGTTCTACACATCTTGGCACTTGCAAGCTTACATTGGAAAAATCAATATGGATGGAAGCAACTTCTCGATGCTACTCAATTGGGATGATGGAATTGCATGGCCGAACGCTTTGGCTGTGGATTATTTTAACGAGCGTTTATATTTTGCTGATGCTCATTTGTGAGTTAATTAGCAGATTTATCAAGTAAAAACGAATTTACTTACTTAGATTGTTTGTATTCGCAGGGACTATATTGATTTTGTGGATTTCAACGGGAAGAATCGTCACACTGTTGCAAAAGGAATCAAAACACCTCATGTATTTGCAATGACTCTCTTTGAAGATCATCTATTCTACACAGATTGGAACCTTAAAGCTATCGTTCGATCCAACAAGTTCAACTCATCAGTAGAATGGGAAATCCTTCGGAATACAACTCATCGCCCTTATGATATTCATGCTGTTCACAAACTACGCCAATTACCATATCCTAATCCATGCGGTACTAACAACGGTGGATGTAGTCATTTATGTTTGTTAACACAGAATCGTGATGGTGGACTCAATTACACTTGTGCTTGTCCAAATCAATTTATATTGCTTAAAGATAACCGAACTTGTATCGCCAACTGTACCAAAGCACAACATCGTTGCGGAGGTGGAGACGACAAATGGTAAAAACTATTTCACAGAAAAAAACTGTTTGAGATCTCACAATTAA
>JAQGCY010000643.1:0-15398 GCA_034700645.1 Xenylla mediterranea | reverse complement strand
ACAAAGCTTGTCCACAGTATGAAAGGCATAAGTCATACAAACAATGAAAGGACAGTCAGCCTAGTAAAAAAATTAATTTTTACATTCCATCCATAAGTCTTTAGTTTTGACATTTTTCAAAATCTACTTACTCCTGTACTGACAAGAGACAACATTATTCTTTCATTTAATGCCAATGTTTCCCCTTGTTTCATTTTAATTCGTTTCTTGTCCAGGCATTTCATTGCATACATTTTTCCCGTGTCGGCCTTTCTACACCCGTAAACTTCACCGAATCCTCCTCTACCAATAATACGATGGACGCTGAAATCGTTCATGGTTAACTAAAAAGTTCAAAAGAAGTCAACATTGTTTTTCTAACTTAACACAGAGAGGCAATGCGTTAAACTTACTGTAATATTTAGTTCTAAGTTCTTCCATTGACAAAACCTCGTATACTTGTCACTGCCGAAAAGAAAACAAAAATTAGATTTACTTATTATATTTCACACTTAAACGAATTTAATGATGTAGAATATGAGTTCCAAAAGTTAAACAAAAGTTTTACAAGTAGATACTACAATTGACAAGAAATACTTTAAACTACTAGCTACCAACAGAATAGATCTTTTATTATTACCTTTCTAGAAACTGACGGAATGGTTCCCCTCGTAAGAAAGTAAAAATTTCTTCTATATATGGCTAAAAAAGAATAATATTTACCAATTATTATTTGCACACTAAAACTACAGTATTCCAAAATATAAAGAAATAAAATAAATCTTTTGCCTAATTCATTGTTGAAGTTCTAAAGGCCTTCAGCAGGGCAGAAAATCTATTTGAAATTACTTATACTTTGTTAAAATGCTAGAAAATATCCAGGAAGTTTTTTTTCAATGCTAGGTTCAGGATTTTTGGTTTCATGGAGCAAATTCAAGAGTTTGGAACGCGTGATTTCATATACAGGTACATGTGTTTCTGGATATTTATTCGACACGTAGTGAAGTGTGGTCTACTGTAGTGTGGAAAGGAGATCAAGATAAGGTTGAGCTAGCAATTTATATTAAAAGAGAAAGGAAATGAGGCTGAAGTGGAAAAAGAGCGTTGAAAAAACAGACACATTATACTAATCGACAGAATTATCAAGCTAGCATCTGGATTCAATCACCAGGAACCAAGAAAGGAAAAGACAGTTATCCTAATTGAACAAATAAACTAGAGTTGAGTTGAGTCTTACTTCAAACAATGTTGCTGGAACTTCCCCTTTTAGTAAATGCTTTTGTACGTGGTCAACGGCTTCTTTTGTATATACCTATAAAATAATAAATAAATATAAATCCTGGTCTAAACTATACACAACATCATACTACAAACTCATCAAATACCGTTGTAGAAAAATATGTAACTCATATTAATATGGATGCATTCATTTAGATTTCAGAAGCAAAATACAAAACTAAAGCTGAACCCTAACTTTAGAAAAAAATTTACGATTTCCGGACTCCAAGATGATAGAAAAAGATAATGCAGGAATGAATTTTAAATGCAATGCAGTGAAGAATAGGAACCACCACATGTGCAAGAAAATTCGGCATGAAATCCTCGTGACATAAAAAATAAAAGGGTGGTCCTGCATAGAAATGACTTATGCATATCTCTTCGCTAATTAAGTATTTACAGTCTACCGTGCCCCATGACAAGGTATAGAAACCATAAGATAATTATGATGCTTCCCTATGAAGTATGTACACAAACACAATTTGTGTTGTGTAAAATTAACCTACATTTTCACTTTTATGAAAAATATTACATGACAGGTCTTATAAGAAATTTTTAGTTTTTAGACGACTGGATAGTTGTTGTAGACTCATCTAACTGAAATGTTTACTCAATATATCGTATGCATAGTTAACAATTATATTAATAAGAGTAACTGTAGACTATGTACATAGTTTATTGGAGTCCGGAGTTGTTGTATTCTATAATTATGTCGAGTTTATGGTAAATTTTTGAGGAAAAGCGTTGTGAGCCTATACCTTAAGTGGTACTTAATATAATTAGAAACCTTAGAAAGAATGAAACAAAACTTGGAAATATCATTAGTATAGAAAAGTTCCAAACAAAGAAAATCAATAATGATTTGTACAATTAGACACACGAGGACAAAATGCTATTCCAAAAAGTCAAAATCAATTCAATTTTTCCATAGAAAGTTTTTCACTTACATGCGTATGAGATAGAAGTTCTTTCATAATGAAGTTGTCATATATTTCTCGAGCTAATTTTCTTCTATCTTCTGAAGTATCTAACTTTTCAAACTTTTTTATCTGTCAAAAATAAAAAATTTAAAGAGTAATTAAATATAGAATTTGAATTTTAAGGAGCAGAAGGACTAAAAGAAACAAAATGAAAACTTTGGAGAAATAAACTTTCTCTTTTTCTCTTGGTAGACTAGAAGTTCTAATAAACTACTAACTTACCTCCTCATAAAACTTTATTTGCGGTACCGGGTCTTCAGAAACATTTTCACAAAAATCTTTGAATAAAAGGTACCCTATAATAAAAAAAATAAATTCAATAGAATTCAAGAAATGCTGATGAGTTACTAATTCTATTCAGATGAAAGTTGAAAGATATCAAACTTTTCTTAGGAGTTACTACTAATAAAGACAAATCGAAATCAGTAGGCTTGACTTGACTTACCCAGTCGTTGACCAAATATTTTCTCAAAACTTATATCTTGCTTTTTCTCAAGATATTTATGCATCACGCTTCGAACACTGAAAACATTCATGAATCAATAATATTACCGAAAACTATAAGTTTGGTTGCCAATCATATTTACCTTGGATCTGGCAGGATTATTTTTTTGCTAGCTCTCGCAGCTGGAGTACATTTACTTTTCTCCATAGCCATGAGATAGCTAACGTCCGCCAAAACAGCTTCCAAATCCGCCATTCTGGTTTCTAAATTATGAACACTTGACTTTCTTTTTCGTTAATTGTACCACTCAAGGTACAGTAACGTTCCAAGTAAGTTTGGGTGTGTACTAGTTCATATTCATTGAGTTCGGTCAGCAAAGTTATGTATATCTTAAATACTGCGAAGATTTGCGTTTTTTAAGCCAAAAGTTCCATTAAAATTGGGATCTGAAAGCAAAAGTTCAAATACAAAATTTTGTGTACTTTGTGTTAGTTAAACTTCAAAAGATCTTATATAGTTGAAATAGCAATGTCTGAGCCAAGGATCGCAGAACTGTTACAAATCAGAGTCTAAAAGAACGCATAACTTTCTAACATATAATTGTTACATAACAAATGTCTAATAATTTCATCCTTTGTTTCTGGAAATGTAAAAGTCGGAAACAGAAGACCTGGCTGACTCTTTGTCTTCAAAAAGTCTGATGATACACTTGAAGATATTGTAACTAATTGATCAAACATAAAGGAAATGACTATGCAATGCTGCATGATTTTCCTCCAGAATTAACACAAATCTCAAAATTTTTAAACAACACTTTTGGAAAGATATGCTCCCATTGGCATATTATATTATATACCAAGAATAATTAATACAATCCTGGCTGGCTGGCTTGGTGAGTGAGCATTGTTTACTGGAAATGACATTAGAGTTTTAGAGTACAAGATACCTGCTGTTTCTGATTTTGAGCTCCTCACAAAAGAAAATGAAATTTGTGAGAGGACGAGGACTTCTCTTCTAGTAATTACAAAAGATAGAAGAAGCTTTTGTATTAATGTATGAATAAATACATATTGTAATAGTAATAATAATCCTTCCAAAAAAGTCAGAAGTCAAGGCTATCCTGAATTTTTCTTCGTGTAGCTAACCATTAACCTGTTCCTTGCAAATCTCCAGGTATGCTTCGTCTGGAAATTCGAGCGAAGGAATTCAACTATTCTGTTTTATTGTATTACTAATCTTGGTCCTTATTCTTAAATGTTCCATTAGTCGATCTATTAGAAGATTCCACTAAACCACTAATAAAAATCCTCCAAGTTTACACCTACCTAAATTCAATTATGTGTCAATCAAGATTATTGAATATGAAAAAAATGAGGTTTATACGATACATATTAGAGTGCAATCTTTTTTTTTTTCTCTTACTAAATGACGTTATTGGATATGGAATCTGATCCGTATCATGCTTTATTCTCCTCTTCTTAAAATAATTGAATTTTAAATGAATGACTAATAGAATATAGATTCAGAAAGGTGTCTCATTTCTTAAGGACAGGAGAGCAAGAACGACTTTTTGACTTAAGACTTAACACAAAGCCAAAATACAGATTTGCACAGATTCTCAAATAACAGAGTATCGAGTCAGAAGATTTACGCCGTAGTGTGTCACAATAATACTCTGATACAGAAAAACCATGTTTCATCCATCCATGTCAATGGTAGGAAAGTAATCTGATAAGTGATGGATGATAAAATGCTGAAGGCAGGATTAGTAATTGTGCTAGTCTAGTTGTGTTGTCTGAATTATTAAACCTTTATACTTTGTACATGTACAACTTCCTTCGTTCGTTCAAAAATGAAATAAATGTTCCTTTTCTTTGGATTTTGAGTAAACTAAATTACTTTTGGCTTAATTAACAAAATGACACAAGTAAAGCTTTTGCAGGAAAAGCAAAATAGGAAGAAGGAGGATTTCAAAAATCGAATCAGATCCAAATGCTCATTATTACTTGTACGTTGTTAAGTTGGAAAAACCTATAATAGTTTAGTTGTTGTAGTTAATAGATAATTGTCAAATAAATACAATTTAATGAGGAAGTGTACAGGCAGGGTATACAGTTTTACGTATAATATGTTTGTTACAGTTAGTTTAGCTTAGTTTAGTTGTAGTAATGAGTATTTTGGTAGGATTTGGCCTATAATAATAATTGTGTTATTATCCTATTCTATTACCATAAAGTTAAAGTAAATCTAATGTAATTGTAATATAAATCCTTTCATCGACCTCCATATATCTAACCTCGTAAACAAACATATCAAATAACCTGTATAATTTCAATGAATATTGTCCCATGCTTTTTTATTTTTCCTAATCCTATTAAACTAAAATGCTTAGCATCGAAACAAAATCTACGAACCTGAAGTAAGTATGGATGGAGCATGGAAGTTGAATTAATGAATTTAAAAAAAAAGTTTTCCTTTGATGTTTGTCTTAGTTTTCACCTTAGGAAAAAATTAATATTTTTTTTTCGGAAACAATTTATATATTCATTTTTAAAGGAACACTTGGGTTAAGGTTTACTTTTTATAATGGAACTTAAATATACAATAAAGTTGAAACTTGATCAAACATCAGGATCTTCTAGTAGATATTGAAAAATGTCATGCATGCATGTATAAGGAACCAGCTCAATATTTTATTTTTTCAAATCTATAATAATCCTATCCCTTGACGACTTTCACCTGGACTGATGCTGGTCTGGTCTCTTTAACAAAAGATTACTATATGTATTACTTATGGTTTATTTTTTGGATCATATGACATGACATGATTTTGGCTATGACATGACATGACAATGAGCTTCTTAAGCTAAGCCTATAAACTATTTATACAAATATTTAAGTTATAATACTTTGTGTTTGTTTGGTACTTACAAAAATTGAAGAAAAAAGACACGATTTGTTCACACAGAGCTCTTAAGATTGCTTTTTCTTAAAGATGCGAGAAGGTCGGTAAATTTCTTGTAGTTAGTTAGTAGTTTAAGGATTCAATAGAAATTGAAAAACAAAATCAATTTTTCTTACTTATTTCCTTGTATATGAATGAGTGAATGAATGAATGATTTAAATAGTTCAAGTTGTACTAAATTTTGTAAAAAATCAATTGCACTTGCACAAGAAATATTAATTGTTATTATTAACACTACAATTTAGCTTAATGACTGTCCTGTAGAAGTGTAGAAGTCTTATTAGTTATTTAGAATAATTCCAAAAAGCCAAAAAGAAAATAATAATATATATTTTACCAGGTCAGGTCTCACTTTTTATACCAAATTGCCATAAAGTTTACAAAATAAAAGATTGACTTAGTCCCACTATCACTTTCACTAATTGATTAGTGATTTTTAGAGAAAGGTTGAAAGAGTTTGATTGAAGTGGAAAGTAAAGTTGTCGTATTGAAATTAATTAAGCCCCAAATTAAGTAGAAAATCCAGGTTATATAGACACTTTAGTATCGTAGTAGAATAAAATGGAAGGAAGATATTTTTTTGCTTAATAAAAAAAGAACTTTATGATAATAATTATTGTATAAATTGTTGTACAAATTTCTTAGGAACAACAAACAAAAGACAAAGAGATGCTTAGCTTAAAAGTTAAGTTTAAGTTAAAGAGGAAGATAAGATATTTATAATAGTAAATTGTAATGTAATATAAATTTAATGTGTTTTTTTTTCTTTTATTATATAGTATCGTTACGTAGGTTCATAAAATTATTAGTTTTATTTATTGCTTTAGATGAAATATTGCTTTATTTTATTTTGTGTATGTGTTGTTGTTGTTGTATATATATTTATTTATGTTCTATTGAAAATTTTCCTTTAATCAAATCAAATCACAATCAGGCGATTTATTTGTCGGTCTGTCTGAGTCGAGTGATTGAAGTGAGTAAGTAAAGTTTAAGCGACTATGACTAACTGCTCAATTTATGTATATTTGTAGTATACGTTATGTAATGGAGTAAAAAAAATTGGTATAATTTAAATTATAATTTGATAAATTGATTATAGTGATTGTAAAATTGTAATAAAAAAGGGACTTGTTCGACACTTTTAATTTTAAATAGCCAATTTACTTTCTATTCTATCCTTTTAATTTGTTTTCCAAAATTTCAACAATAAGAAATTTACTCCTTTTTATACATTTCTTTTGGAAATAAAAAAATTGACTCCGGATGAATGAATGGGATTTCGTTTTCGTATACAATGGATTTTAGTTTTACATGACTTTCTAGTAAAGGGCTAATTTAAATCATATTTTGATTTTTCTAATTCTAATTCTAAGAACTCCTATTTATTTATCTTTTTTTGATTATTTTCCTTTCAATTCAACAAACCCACGTACGTATATATGTATGTATGATGAAGGAACTTTCACTTTTTAGAGTTGGATGTGATTATTTAGTATTTTTTTAGTAGCCCCTGGCCCTTCTTTCTGGAACTTGAACATGAACTTTAATTGATGATTGGATTTGTGGGTGTATAAAATGTAAATAAATGTCCAAAAGTCCATCCATTTTTAAATTTAATAATAATAATAATCGTTTATACTTTACACCTGGACTTTTTGATTTGAACAAAAATAATCATAAAAAAAAATAACCCCAAAAAATTCAATTCAGAACAGATACAGAAGCCGAAAAAAATAATAATAATAAAATCACAGTCTGTCTATCGCTTTTTCCTTCACTCAACTTGTTCGTCTGTCTTTCTAGGCCTGGTTAGTGGACTTCAATAAGGTCTTTAAAATTAAGTTGACGGACCTTCCACTATCCACTCACTCTTACTTTTTCTATTTATTTATTTATTTATTTATTTATTTATTTATTATTATCTTTTTTGACTTGACTTGGAGTTGGACTTGGATGTCGGAGTTCCGTTTAGTTTTTGCTTCCTTGCTTCGTTTAGTTTTCTTTTTCTACTGTTTTTTTTTGTATTATGTTGGGCTCTGGTTCTGCTGCTGCTGAGGTGGTGTCGCCAGGTAAGTCAATAAATAATAGGTCTATTCCACTATGTATGTATGTGCCTTTACTTTACTTTAACTTTACTTTTAGGTTTTTAGGAGTCTAAAGTTCTTCTTGTTCTTCTAGTACTAGTTCTATTAGAAGTCAGAATCAGTCACTACAAGTACATACATACATACATACATATGGATGGAATGGATGGATCCATCCACAAAAACCAGCACTTTACTTCTACTTCTACTTTACTTTATACTTTACTTACTTCCATATCCATCCTCTTCTACTTCTATTCTATACTCCTCTCGTTCTTGCATGCATTCGTTTCGTACTCGTAGTCCTAAAAAAACTACAATAATATCATCTATAGTCTTTGAATACAGAATATGAAAGGAAAAAGGCACAGGCAGCTAAAGCAGGTAGGTATGTATTTGGGAATGGAAAAAGTATCATACTATGAGACTATGACTATCAGCAGCTACCAGCACCGCAGTCAGGCCAGACCAGACCATCCAACATAGCATAACACCAACCAACCAACTAAAAATCTACTAGTCCCAGTCCCAGTCACTCACTCACTCACTCATACATACATAAGGAATTTCAGTGAGTGTGTGTAAAAGAAATAGTTTTTTTTTCCTATTCCTTCTACTAATACTTCATGGGCTATGCCCTATGCCATAGCCATAGCCATGGCCCATGGTATGAATTGGACAAATGATCAGACACCCAATCAAACTCCAGTCCCAACAATCAAAGAACATTCCTTCTCTTCATCTTTCACGACTTGTTTAATTTCATCACGAGTCCAAGGATCAAAAAAATGACCATCCAAGAGTACCTCTTGTAGTGTGGTTGTACTTGTAACATCGCAAAACTTTCTTTTCCTTGTTTTTTCTCTCTCTCTTTCTCTCTGTTCGTCAGTTCAAACTTCAAGTCCCAATACTAATCACTATTCTCATTCGCATTCGTATTCTCTGTCCATACCATGGCTTTGGCTATGGCATGATAGAATAGCATGAACTATGAACATGAACATCCATTTACTTTCAACAACTTCCTATTTTTTTTTCTTTCCTTTCCTTTCCTTTTTTTTCTTTTACTTCTGGGATACCTTTCCCTTTTTGCCTTTTCTTTTTAACTCCTAATAATTGCATCGACGCTTAGGCAATCCAATGAAAACCTATCGTTTTTGATAGCTTTCTTGCGCTCTTCGTTTACTATGATTATGCGGGCTCAAACTAATTCAATTAAGTCCCCACCTACCCACTAATTTAAGTAAAAAAAACTTCCGATTCATGATGGGAAAATAAGGTTTGAAATTGTGGGAAATGAGATGCAAAATTGGAGTGATGCTTGCTTTCTCTACATTAGGATGGAATTTCCATGTATGTACATAACATTGTATGTATGTGTAAGTGTAACCAATGAAGTGGAGTTGAATGGAAGTACTGACACTAGCAAGTGAAAATCAACAGGGTGAATATGAATACAGTGTATCAAGTTTGGTCGATTTCAGAGTAGAAATCAAAATTTAATTACGAAGAGATTCGAAAGTCGAAGATGGAGAGAAAGATCCCGATCCATTTGACGTTCGGATGTGCGATGATGATTGAACCACCACCGCTGAAAGATTGAACATGTTAAAGAAAGAGCTTGGTTGGTTGTTATGTTGGTTAGTTTGATGGTTGAGATAGAATGATAAGAGAAGAAAAAGTATCAGAAAAAAGATGAAAGCTACTAATATTGACTGTCTTCCTTTTTTGGTGAACTCTGTTGACTTAGTTCTTATAGCTGTCAAGTGCTTCTATTCTATACTCCTAAATGTAATATAATTTAGAAAGATTAGTCCTAGCATAGCATAGTTTCACAAACCTAATGTTTCAAAATCAAAATGTCAACTATCTACTACTAGTAAAAAGTCAAAAACAAACTTTGACTTTCAAAAAATTCAATTTTCTTCGTTTCCGTTGTGGTTCTTTTGTTTGTAAGGGTTTTTCATTCCTGAATAATGTAACATGCATTTATAATTTAAAACAATTCAACAGATCTGGATCTTAGAACTTAGAAGACTCATCGAATCATTCAAAGAAAAAGCAGAAAAACCTTTTCACTTGTATCAGAGGCCAATAAAAGAGCCAAATGAATATGAATGGAGAGGCCAGACTCTCTCCAAACTTACACAAGACAAGAGCAAGGAATGAATGAATGAGTGAAAGTTATCAACTACAACTTATGATTATAAACGATTCCTGAACCTTAATAACAAAGCTGGATATGCATATGCAGTCTGTCAAAATGCACTTTCTTTTGATAAGAAGATTTTGGTTTTCCTAAGAATTTAAGAATTTAATGCGATTACAAAATGAAAAAAACTTCAGACATACACGGTATATACGTATAGGTTTGACGGTTGACTTGATTTTCTTTTTTTATTATTATTATTATTATTTACATGGATAAACGACGTCTATATATACTTTTTTTTTTAGACGAAAGATGGATTTTTAATAAAGATAATATAATAATAGGTAGCGTATTTAGCATAAATGGTAAAAGTTCTCAAGCTTTGGTGTAAACATATATAAACTGACTTAACTTTTAAGTAACGCTCGTCTACGTTCTAATAGTTCGGAATGACGAATATATTTAAAAATTGTATAATACTAATTTTTATGGTCTACATATATAAGAAATATCGTTTTTTTTTGTCAATCATATTTTGTTAAATGGAATAAGACTGACACTGGGAGTATATAGGATTAAATTTTTTACTTTTCTTCTTATCTCTGAATACTGTAAAAAGATTCGTTATATCAGTTCTTTGGGTTTTACATGGATTCACAATCCATAGTGTTTCCTAACTATGGTCTCTAAGGTTGACACTTCAAAGTATTCTCAGAGGATACTAGGAGTAGTACAGTACATAATTTGTAACATAACAAAACTACATTATAATACCTTAAGTAGAATTTGTTTTGTAATTCTTCTCTCTTGACATTTTCAGCTGCTGCAGGGTTTGTCTGGTTCAGAGAGAACTTTTATGGATTCATCTCAATTACCGGAAATATTAAACTGCTACGCATTTCGACATCTATCTATGCTTAAAGTCCAGTTTGTATAAATAATAAGACAGTAAACTTGTATAATTATATTTCTATTAACCCTGTGTGACTATTAATCACTTCTGAGGTTAAAAAAATATCAATTAGGGAAAAAAGTAGTTCATCCGTATATGATTCCTTGAGTTCCAAAAAGTATATGTACTTCAAATATAGGAGTGCTATAAAACTATTAGCTATCCCTAAAGTTAAAATTAAGTATTAATCTTAACGAAACTAATTAAGGGAGGTAGAACTTACAGGGTTTTCTTCCTGAGATAATCATTTGACTTGGTTCAACAAAATATAGAGGAACATTAAAAAAAATTAAACTACTTGTAGCTTAGATTGTACAGGACTTATAAAAGGTTCACTCCACATTGTCCTCAAATCCCCCTTTAATAATAATCCAAAAATTAATTATAAGTTCTTCATTCATTCAGATCTTTGTAAAATTTTCTTTCACAATTATAATACTTACCTTGATATATGCCATTGTTAATAATGGCAAAAGGGTAAACGGAACCAAATATAATAGAGCAGGTTGAGCAGCTTTAAATACTTCGGACGACACTGTAGCTGTCAACAGACCAAGGAAGTATCCAATCAAGGAGCAGTGAAAGTAGCTACAATGAGAGATTATGAAATTTAGTTAGTATGGAATTATTAATTAATCGGGTAAATGCTTATATTTTTGTCTTTTCTTCACCCGAACCTTATTCTATAAAAATGTTTATAGTCTGAAGCAACTTCGGGAAAGTGAAGCGCTTGAGTCTTCTTGTATGCATCATAGCGTAATACGAAGCAAAGGAGTAATCCCGGCATTACCTTGAATGATAAAAATTCTATAAATTGAAAGAACTGAACCAGACATTCAATTTACTTACAATATCTCCAAGTCCTAACATTGAAAAATGTCCGGCTGTATATATACTGGGAAAGACAAGTTTTCCAGGTAGAGAAAGCTTGGGGGCTTCACGAACCATTCCACTCAAGTGCATCTTTCGAGCTACAAATCCCATTGGATTTTCTGCTGGTCTTGTCGCTACCTGGAAAATGCAAGGTTTTTTGAATAAATATTTTTTTCTGATTCATACAATTATTACGCTTCAATTTTGGAGGAAGTACACTCGACTTTCCTTAATTTTAAATTTTATGCTATTACAAATTAACTCACCTTAACCATCACATTTGCATTAAACAAATACGATGAAAAGAAAACCCAGAACACATCATATATGAGAAGACCTGTCAGCAGCAACGTTGAGACTTTTAAACTTGGTAACCTCACGAATGCAATAAAAGCAACACACAACCCCATTCCCATGGCTGATAAAAAAATGAACCCAATTAACTTATCTCAATCACATTTTTCAAAAATGAATTTACCATCCATAAGGAGCCAATGTCCCGTTAAGATCCAGATGCAGACTATTGTAAGCGCAAGTGAAAAAGATAATAGTTCTGCGGAAGAATATCTTCCACATACACCAAAACCCATTCTAAAAAAAATTAACACAATATATAAAATTATTCTGCAGGTTTACTAAATCTTGACTTACTTATTTCCCAGCGAACATGGCCGGATTATGTATTGACACATGGGAAGAAGAAGAAATGCTAATGCAATCGTTGCAATCACTAAAATAAAATTAAAATATATCAAATTTCCAGATTTGGTTTCACGAGAATACTGGTAAGATGGATTTTTTTTTACCTGCGGTACAAATAGCAAATAACATTTGCATGGAATCAAAGAAAAAGAACATTACAAGAAGCGATATAGACGCTCCAAGAGGTAAGCACAATGCTTGCATTGTATCCAACGTTTGAACATCTATGCAATTAGAAATCATTGATTCTTAAACTGATTACACAATTTGACCATTCATTTTCTTTACTTGATTCACCCCCACTTGTCCTATTTTTATTATTGGAATCAGTTTCAACTTCTCGGTCCCTTGCCTCTTGTTCCATATTTAGAGATCTGTGAAGGATTGAAAAGGAAGTAATAATTTAAAGGATTCGAATCATTTAATTTGTAATTTATAATAGAAAAAGTACATACCTAAAACTTCCATACACTATCAGAAGTATGGAAATGAGAAAAGTGGATACCCTTGACGAATCCATAATGGCGTAGACCCTAAATCAGCAATTCCAATTTTAGTGAATATAAAGGAACTGGAGTAAGAATAAATTATGTGCTTACCATTGGTAATCCACAGTTGTACTCATTTTCTTGTCTTGACTTAAAATTGATTGGAAATTAAATTTTAGGAATTAATAACGTCAAGCAGAGAATTTGAAGTATTTTAATCTGAAGTAAATTGTAGTAGATTCTGAAAAATAGAATTAGTTTAATTAGTGTTACAATTAAGAAAATATACGTATTATCTAAAGTAGATGAAAACTTACCAGTTCCATGTATAAAATATGCCATTCCATGTAAGAATCTTGAAATAAACTAATTAAACAAAAAGTGAGTGGGTTTATTATTATTATTAAAGTTGTATTATTTCCTAATTTGTTGCAGTCTTGAAGTTTAAATCATTTTCAGGATGATGTTGATGATGAGTAAATAAATGACTAAATTATAGATGTATAATAATCGTAATATTCAATATCATTTATATTTAATTTATTCACTCCAAAGGTGTGAGATTGTCAGATCTTCTAGAGTTCTAGAATTCTAATTATTATACTAAAGTAATATGATGATAATGGTTAAAGTAAGTAGAGTCAGATTCACAATTGGAGTTCCACCTAGAAGAACCAAAATTGTATGAGATTAGTTCTAATTCTAATTCTAACTCTAATCATAATATTATTCAAAGGACTCTTGTTTCTTACCCGTTCTAACATATACTTAATAATATCAACATTAACTAATTGTACAACAGTCACAATTCAAATCACAAAAACTTTGTAATAGAGACAAAGCTTCCAAAGAATACACTTCTATTAAACTGCGTGTCCTTTGAAGGAATGGAAGCCTTCACTAACTTAAGATATCGTGAAATATTTGTGAATGTGAACTTAACGCTTACTCTATCATTCGATGAATTGGAGCAGATCATCAATTCAGTATCAGTCAAAGTCAACAATATAAAAATTTAACAAAAAGAATACAAAAAAAAATTGTTTAAATCCAGTCGAGGAGTTAGAATGATGGATGTTTTGACGTTGACAATGAAAAAAAAAATTAAAAAAGGAATGAGTAGTTTTAGTTTAGTTTTCTTCTTGTATTTGTATAAAGTAAAGTAAGTTAAAATTCCAACAATAATATCAGTATTGTTGTGGGTATGTAAATGTATATTTGCTCATTTGTCTTATTTTTAGGAAGACCAAAAACCAAAACCTAATGATAATGATATTGTTGATAATGATTTTTTTTTTCAGTAATGGTGAAGGGAGAAAGTTGTTGAAGTTTAAGTATTATTTTTAATGTTGTATTTTGGATTGTTGGATGGAAGGAAGGAAGTTAGCGAGGCGTTGAGAATGCAATTTTTTTGAAGATTTTATTTGCGTACTGTTTTGTACCATGTATGTACTAACACCACTTTTAATAATAATACTAAAAATGCAACAATTGGATTTTTTTATTTTATTTTGCAAATGCAAAATGTAAGTATTGCTTGCAATAAAAAAATACTAAGTTAAGAAGACAGTAGATACCCCCCAAACACTACTCAAACTCATCACAACACATATAAAATAAATTATACATTAAATCTCCACTGCACCACCACCAAAAATCAACCACCACTACCACTACTCCTCCTCTCCTAACTTTCTAATCACTGACCCTAACCTAACGACCGTACCGTTCCTGTTGCATTCCATCCATCTTTTCTTACTAACTAAATTTAACAAAAAAAAAACTCAACAAAGAGCAAGGGTGAAAGTCTTCAAATTGAACAAAAAGTTTTTGTTCAATTGCAATTTGTAGTAGAGCTGGCAAAGGTTAAGCTTGAGCAATAAATATATTGTTATTCTAGCAATCAATTGCTCTGTCTAAACCTTTTGCCTTTGCCCTCACTCTACCCCACCCCAAACCAAAATTCAAAATATCAAATTAATTATTAGAGTATAAAACTTCATATATTGTATTGATATTGAATATCCATTATTATTTTACTGTTATCTTTTGCTACTACTGTCCTCCCTGGGTTCTATTTCTGTTTGGATTTTTGAATTGGAGGTCCCTATATTATTATGATTATGCTTATGATGATTTCCTTTCCTTTTGAATTTGATCGGAGGAGGTGTTAGTTAGGGGGTAAATAGGGGAAAAGATGGAGGATACCAAAAAACAGAATAAGAGGATAATACTTCGTATAACGGCAAAATAGAGTAGAAGATCACATACTACTTCGTATTTTTTCTTTCTATTCTATTCAATCCTTTTGTAATATTCAACTACTCTTTGGCCTCGAGCACTTCATTCATTCCAATGTTTTATAATACAGTATCCATGGATCTTTTTCTTTGCATACATTAATGATAATTAAAGAATGCTTTAAGCTCTTTTTTTAATTCATTAGTCAAATCCACTTCATTGGACAATATACAAATGAAAATCAAATCACCAACCATCT
>JAQGCY010000642.1:0-15421 GCA_034700645.1 Xenylla mediterranea | reverse complement strand
CGACTGTCCACAATTACGCTCTATAAATCTTGTGGACGTGGATCAAGACTTAAGCATTTTCCACAATCCCGAAAAATCCCATAAAGAAGCCTTAATGGAGTGTTTCGGAAAGCTTCGAAAATTGGATCGTTTAGAAATTACATCTAAAAAGGGGACAGTAAATAGAATTGGTCCTGGAACAGAATTAAATGCATATTTAAAGGAATTGTTACCTAACGGTACGTATTTAACGGTGGATTAACTTTAAAGACTTAATAAAAGTAAGTCGAAAGTCTAATTGGGATCTCCTTTGATTATTAATTGAGAAATCAAAACTGTACTGTTGGATATTTATTAAAGTCTGCTTGTAAATTTTGTAGTTTATAATATAAATTTAAAGTTCAGAAGTTAACATGAGAATAAAATTTTAATAAAATCCTTCGCTATTTTATCCAATGTAATTCAAAGTATTTCATTAGCTTTATTCCTATTATTATAAACTCTATATGTAAGCATCAGGAATTTCATTGTTACTAATCGGTAATCACCATAATTTTATGTTTTGTTGGCAAATGTAATTGGGATATTGGGACTCAGTAGTAACACAAGTTCAAACATAATGAATAAGTACATTTGGCATGAAGAGCATACAGGGACATTCCATCATAAGCTGCAAGAAAATTTGAATGAATTAAATGCTAATGTTTGAGACGATGTCTTGAGGAAAACTACCTTATCTATATCTACAAAATATAAATAGGACATTGACTGACATTAAGTGAACTGTTTGAAGGACTAACAATTTTCACGATGCTGGAGTGAGTTGAGTTGAAAAAATGAATGTTAGTTAGGTAGCCGATAACAATTTACCATATTAAATGCTAATTTACATAAAACAAGTACAGTAGATTATGATTTTTCTAGGCAAAATGTTTGGAACTCTGGTAAAAGTACTTTTAATTCAAGGTACAGGTTTTTTTCAAGGTTTCAAACTTTTTCGGTTATGCTTAAGGAAGGTTTTAGTATTTATTACTCCTTTCCAGCACCAGCACTAATTCATTCTTTCTTTTAAATTTCAACACCAAGTCGATTGGAAATTTAAAACAATAAACAAAAACCAAACAAAACACAATAGTGGAGTGCGTGTTTGTGTGTTAAATTCGTTAAAATTAAATTAAATTACAAAAATATGGCTTACAAGGATGTCTGTTTTGATGCGTTGATTTACCTAAAGGGTAAAGCAGGAGAAGAATTTAGAGATGGGACAAAATATAAATGCAAAATTCTTGCAGGTCAGTAAAAAATTCATGCTGATAAGATTGTGTTGTGAGCGGTGCCGACTTGCTAATTATTCCTTTGGCACTTATTTTTCCTTGTAATGCAATGGATTATTTACTAACCAATAAGCATTTACTATTACACTTCATTCTCACTGGGAAAGTGAAGCCTTAATTGTAGACTACGTTAGACTTTCTGTATTTGGGCCAGTGATTCCTAACATTGGAGTATGAGCAATTTGGGTTTTGAGTGCTCTTACCTTTGCATGTCTCTGCTACTTTACTTACACGGATGTAGGAATCATTTAACGCAATTAAAATGCTCTGGAAATTGTATTTAGGCAATGGAAAGTGAACAATTATTAGTATTAATTCGTAGAAGAACATTTCAAGGCATCAGCAGAACACCATTCAATCTAATAACATTGTCTTTGGTTTGGTTTGTTTTCAGGTAAACCTGCAAAATTACATGTATTAAAATTCGTTGGTGGAAATATGACAATTTTATTGGATACAAATAACATTCTTGTGATCGAAATTGAGAATGGAATCCCACTTAACGGAAAACAATTTATTTTGAAATTCAAAAACCAAGATGAATTGGGACTTGCGGAGCTTAAATTCGATATGCAGCAAACTCGTGATAATGATCTTTATGGAGATGTCTGGGAGCATGTTAATTTGGTTAAACAAACTCAGCAACAACTCGATTTAAAGTGTAAGTAAATGTAATTAATGTAAATGTAATTTAAATGTAAGTAAGTAGGAAAACTATTCGGAATTGGTAATGATAAATAATAATATTTCAAACAAAAGCAATACAAATACAAAATTTCAATGTTCAGAGCATAATAAAAATAATTCGGCATGTTATAATGCATAATTTGATGATTTGTTTGTTGGTTTTTTACAGTTTATGCATACGTAGTTTTATTGGTACAAAATACAAATCTACAAGTTTATGCATTTCTTAAAAGTTAATATTCATTTTTTTCATATTGATGATAATGAATTAGGAGAAGGAAAATGTTGCTTTGCATTTGCTAGAGTTCGGTATGAGGTTTATTCAGGATTTGTAGACGTAGGGCCCAAGCACCAATGTTTATCAATATCATTTTTAAGGCAAAAAAGGACAAAGTATTTAAATATTCCATACCTGAGGAAAAAAATTAGTTGGAGTTTTTCATCTCTTTAATAATTTACTACTTTGAATGTACATAAAAAAAAAGTAGAATCTTTCATTTACCTATGCAAAAGGTTAAAGAACTGTGGTTCAAGTTGATAAGCGACCTATAATTTAAGTCGTACTATTCTTTTTTGGATATGCTTTAAAGACGATTCTATTTGGATATCTTAATACTCTAATCTCCTTTGCTTTAGTCAGTCGAAAAATTTCCATTCCTTTCCAATTCCAACCATATTAGGTAGATTCATATAAGTGCATCTGCATGTGCCTGGAAAGTTTGAGTAGAAATTGTTTTAATTCTGATCCCATGGAAAATCTAACAACATCTCCCAAATCTCAATCTGCAACAACAATTCCTAACCACCGCTTAACTAGATGCTCAGGGTCACGAAGAATTATCCGCCCTCCTTTCATTCCACCGTGGAAAAGTGTCAAAGAGTACCGTCAAGCAATGCAAAAAGCAACTAATCCAGAAAATAATCCAGCTCTTGTTGTCGCTATCCGCAATCGATTTTCTATGGATAAAAACCCTCCACCAATGAACCAAGAAACTTTAAAGTACATCGAATCTCTAACAAGTCGAGGGCCAAGGCGTTTAGCTGCATTAGGAACACTAAGAAGACAAGAAGGTTTGTCTGAATCGTCTGTTCCAGTTGCTCCAACTAAATTTGTCTCTAATGCAACCCTAGCACATTTCCTTCCACAGAATTCCGTTCGACTTTCCCAAAAAGCGTCAAAAAATCAAGCATCTGATGGAATTTTTAAGAATTTGTCTCCAGATAAGGATACTAAACCAGTGATTGATTTAACTCAATTTGAAGATGCCATTGCGGCAGACATTTTGGTTCCGCGTGGAAATCCTCCACCAGCCAGCAGTTTAGCTCCAGAAGATACAAATCCAGACAACATTCTCGACAAAGATCAAGGCTCTACAGTAGAGGAGGGGGAAGTTACAGTAAAAAATGTAAATGTAAGTCATTTTGAAGACGAAGAATTGGAAATTGGTTGTATTGAATTCGAGGATATCATTCCAAACAATTCCCTCTTTGACGAAGATTTATCCTCTAAACAAAATGGTCCAAATTTTAAAGACGAATTGGAAAATGGAAATGGTAGTCTTGAAGCAACACTTGAAGCAATGATGGAGGAAATTCAAGTTTCAGTCAAAACGTTGGTCACAGTTTCAGCTTCTATTTCGAGCGAAAATGCAGCAGTAGTGGCAGCTCTTGTCTCCAACAAAAATTCACTACCAGTAAAAGCTCCTGTCCAAAATGCAGTGAAAATAGTGCAATTTTAAACTCCAGCAAAATTGCAGCTAATTTGCCATGGCTGGAAAAAATGCGGGAACCTGGGAACCGCGTTCCCGGTGGGGAAGGCATTTTTGAGCCATTTTCGACCAAAAATTGGGGAAATTGGGCCAAAAATGGGGAAATCGGTCAAAAACTGGGGAAATTAACCAAAAAGTAGGTAAAACCGAACTTTTTTGGGAAAATTTTAGGGAAACAGAAGAGAATTTTTAGGAAAATATTTTCAAAAGAGAAAGTCGGTTCCCAAGGAGAAAAGCATTTTTTCCAGGCATGTAATTTGCCCAATAAATCTCCATCTGCAGAATCTTCCGGTTGCATTGAAGAGCTTATTCAAGATTTTGAACTTGGGTTAAACATTGTAAGAACTTTTTTTTTTAAATGTTAAGGCATAAGTATTTATCTTAAAGATTTTGATTCTACAGGCTGAGAATTTAACTGTCAAGCATTCAGTTCAGATCAAGAATCATCACAATGATGGAATTGGTATAATTAAGCAAACATTTTCTCCAGATGCCATGCCTTTAGCTGGAGAATCCAGTTCCATTGGAGTTTCTTCTGAGAGAAATGGTAAGTCGTATTTGTGATTGTGACTATGCGAAATCTTAGATTAGATGTTCTGAAGATATTTATGTAAGTTACAAATTTTCATTAGCTTCTAAATTTCTACAACGTTATGAATTGTAATTTTCATTCATCCGTAGTTTTACATTAAAAGCACTGCCTTTGAGCTTTTTAAATATCGATTAAGTAATTGGTACCAAGCAAACGCAAGCAAACTTCCATCTCCAACCTTCAAAAATTTAGTTCAGAATGGGTTTTATATTGCGTGGAATGAAAATGATAGGATTTATGAACGGTAAGGGTGAATTAAATTTAACTAACTACAATCCTTAAAATTGCAAAACTTAACATTTATGGAAATTTTGCAACTTTTTTCAGAGTCATAATTCGTAAAGTTTTGGACAACGGTGATAATGATGTGATTCAGGTTCAAGTACAATCTGTAGATCGTGGAAATTATTTTACAACAGTGCTTCGTCATATCCATGGGATTCGTATGGAATTTTGCTCATTTCCAATTAATGCATTTCATGCTAAAATCCAGTGTAAGTAAAGAGTTTTTGTTTTAAATGAAGTTAACAATTGCTTATGCAAAATTTCCATTGATTTTTTGATTTTTTCATAGTTGATTGCAATACTAGCTGGACAATTTCCCAACTCGAGAAATTTTCACAAATTTTAACAACACAAAAATTCTTGGCTTTATTTTTAACTGATGAGATTAGCTGTCACAAACCATTTCGTGAGGTTGGAATCATTTTATTTGAGAAAGTTGAGGATGGGAATTATATTCGGTAAGCAGAAGTTCGGGCTCGAATCAGCTCAAATGGACTCAATTAAACAATTTTTAATTTATGATTCATGAATGTTTTGCAGGCCTTTTACATTTTACGGAAAACTCAATTATTACTTTGAGTTTAAAACGGAAAAAAATGATCCCAACTGTTGTAAGAAGAAAAACATTGGAAATCCAAGTTTCAATAATTTTGATGATTAGTACCAGACCAGATGCTCAAGCCATAAAACAGGATAATTTACCAGTGGTAGTATTTTTTAGTATTATGCATTTTTGTACTTAGAGATAGATTAGTTGGAATAATTTTTTGAGCTGTGATATATTAATTTTTAACGAGGATTTTTAATGAGTAATGAGAGGTATTTTTCCTCAATTACAGTTTCGTATTTTTAGCTAGAATTTGTTTAATTTTATATTAGAATCTTTATGATGATGTGATTGATTTTGATTATGACTTTATGTTCAATTTTGGACGATTGATTTGGTTGGTATTTCTAATTCTAATTAAGTATTGTTACAATTAACTGAAACTGACGTAGGATGGCATGGGTAAAATAATATATTGTTAATTGTTAAATACAGATTAGAGAGAAACGAAATTTAATAAATTACAAGTTATATATATTAATTAACAGCACACAAAATAATTATTAATTATAATTACACGCCTAAAGAGAAGAACTGAATAATATACAAAATACAAATACTAAATTTTTTTTTTGCAATGGATACAATTACAATTGCTCAAAAAAATTGCACCAAATTGATCATCATTCATTCTTTTCATAGGACTTTCAATCAATTTAATTCTTAAATACACTGTGAATTAATTTTGGCGATGACTAGAAATTGCACGGTTTTATAGAGCTTTTTTCCTAAGTTAATTTGGCAAATTGATATGCACAAGTGTGCTGGACGAACTTGGATTTGAAAATGAATGTCAAAAATAAATAAAATGGAGAGATTTTGCTTTTATTATGTATGTTAAATTAACCACGACAGTTGCTAGAGAAACTAGTAACTGTTTAATGTACAAAGTACAATCTATACAATATAAAAATTGCGTCCGTTTCTTCGTCGATTCGATTCACTTTGTTGATTAGGTAGGATCTTCATCGTTAAGCTTAGACATGATATTAAAGCATTTGGACAGATCAGACAGGAATCGCATAAAGATTTTGAAGTTCGTTAGTTAGTAGTGTTAAATATTAAGGAAAACTAAAGCAAATTTCCTTTATTCATTCAAAGTCTTTGTATATTTTATTAGCCTGTTGATTGATTCAATTATATTAAATTCTAGCAGGAAAAAAGGCATATTAATACAAGTACAAATTGAATTAAGTATTTGTACAGACAAAACGAATGCTTTGTTTCAAGAGTCCGCGTCCGCACATAATGTGCGAATCCGAGTTCCGCATTATAGTAGAAATACCTACGTACTTAATACTTATTATTGTTCTTGGTGTAATCACAGCTGTGATGAGTGAGTGAAAGGGTGTCACTGTGACATATGTATGTATGGAGTAAAAGTATTTGTCAAGGGCCCCCATGACCATGTCCATGACGATGACATGACCTAATTAAGTAAGTCCCAAGCCAAAGTACTCGTATTTGACATTTAATTTAAACGTAGACAACAAACACAAATTGACTGGAGAAAGTCGGCCTCTGTCCAAGCCCATAACTACCCGATTTCATCAGCTCTGGTCCACCCATTGACCCAGTTTGGTCAATCACTGTCACTGGTCTGGTGCCATTATTATCTCTAAGATAGTTAGATAGTAAAATAATAACTTAATGTAACTTAACCACCACCCCTCCCAAGTCTCTCTTCAAAGCATAAGCCATAGCCATGTCCAATAATGACGGAAGGAGTTTCTTTTCTAAAACAGTTGAACACCTCGCACGATGTTTGGCTGCCATGGACCCAACCCCTTGGGCAAAGGTAAATCTAGCCCTTAAATAGTGTTCAAGTCAAGTCCAATGAAATACTGATAATTATTGTTCCTTTATATCATAGGTAGCTAGGCTGTTTGATTTGTGCCCAAAGCAAAGTGCCAATGGAGTTTTCCGTTATGATGAACGCTCACAGGAAGCTATTGTTGCCCTTGGAATATATTTCGTCGAATCTGGACTCCAACATCGGGATAAATTGCTTCCTTATTTAATCCAATTGTTCAAATCTCTTCCAAGATCACAATGGACAGCTTCAGTTCTTGGACCGCATGACAGTAAGTTATTTTTCCAAGTTGAATTGTTTAACCTTCATTCTCATCATTCTGTACCGTTTTATTAGAAATTCCAATGGCTGAAAAGTTGGCTTTCCTGTTAACAACGCTTCTTAGTGATATAGGAATTCTCTCAGACCCAGCCACCAAGGTCGAACTCTTAAACATTCAATTGGAAGTACTTCAGAGAGTTTCAGAATCAATTACAACAGCAGTCAATTCTCCGCTTCCAGATAAACATAAAAAAGGTATACAAATCCAATCCCTCTCACATTAAGTTTAAGGTACAATTGTAATTGCTATTATTTGCGTTCGGAATTACAGAACTAACCGTAGAAGTAACACTTCCGGTTCTCCTTGGGATTGGACGAGCATTTGGACGGTTTATAGAAACAGGAAGTGGAGCTAAATCTTTGTTTTCTCTCATATATCCAAAACCCATTCCACCCGTTTTGCAAAAGTCGACCAAAAACAAACATCATTCATTGAACAAGAGTCCATTTTTACTTTCACGTAATAGACCAGCTGTATTTCGACCTGTATTTCCACGATCCTTATCATCCGCTGGTTTTGGAATCACTGAGTCTGACTTTTTGGATTATGTGGGAGGTGCTAAGGTATTGGCGAATTGCAGTTCAACAGACTATTCTACAGTATTTTTCTCGAAAATTGGGTCATCATATTCGGCGAATAAAGCAGAAGAACCTCGAGTGTCATTTTCAGTCTCGGAGTTGCAGATTATACTACGAATATCCAAAGGAATTTTATCACAAACCGTACTAGCAACACTTGATACTTGGACTGCGGAAGTTCGGTCATTTCAAGGTGAAAAATCACTTCATTACAGGTAGGTTACCATTTCTTCAAAATATATTTACTGGCTTGAGTTTAGTTGGTAATTCTTCTATCTGCACGATTCTAGGAGCGTGAGTGAAATTTTGAATCTTGTCATGGTATGGTTACTCAAGGAATGTCTTCATCGTCAAGAGAAACTACCAGGACCCTTTACAAAGGAAGTTCAGGAATTTATCAAAGGCCTATTTCTAAGTGGACAAACAGAGTTAATGAGATACTCTGCAAAAAAATCTGTAAGTTTCAGCTTCTAAATTTTTGAAATTTATTTTATTATTGATAGTTTAAATACTTTATCCAGGAAGCTGAAAATGAGCAGAAGCCCGTATCAAAGTTCAAGATGAATGTACAAGCGAATGCAAACTGCGTTGAATTATTAGTATGGGCTGTTGCAGATGAAACCGGGGCAGATAGCCTATGTAGTCGTCTAAATGAGAAAATTAATGATACAAGAGCAAATAAGTTGGCCCTTGCACACATGCCACTACTCATTGTGTGCCTGGAAGTAAGTATAAAACTAAAACCAAATTGTTATTCTAACAAAGGTAGTACAAGTTCACATGCTACTTTTTTTTTCCTTAAAGGGCTTGGGAGCCTTGTCTAAGAAGTACCCTGCAATTGCACCTTCAAGCATACAATACTTGAAGGAATTCCTAGTTAACCCATCACCCATTTTAGCAAAACTTTATGCGAGAAAGGGAAATGCTACTTGGAAAAGTAATTTATTAATTATATATGTTTATTTGTTTTTCTATTTTATTAATATGCTTTTTTGCGTTATCAGAATTAGGTGCTGAAAACAATGGAAGCGGAGGAAATCCAAATTTGGCTTTGATAACGGAAGACCAATTGAAAGAAGAAATGGCTACAGAAGCATTTCTAAAATTACGGGATGTTGCAATTGAGAATTTATGTATCGCTCTTAAAGCTGGACTCAGCGCTGATGAGAATTGTGTACAAGCGTTTTTAGCATCTGTATCAAATCGGGTTTTTACAGCGGAGAAGGACTGCAAGTAAGGACATTTTATTTTAGTCTGGAAACATTAGTTTGTGTCTTTCCAAACCGATTTGATTTTGAAATAAGTATAAGTTAAGTAGCTCTGTATTATTTATATTTTAACTTTATCATTTTCTGGATCCACAGGCGTGATGCTATAAGACTAATAGATGATTCGAGTAACTCAAATGAAGATGAGTCAATGTTGGTGCTAACAAATACAATTGTAACCCTGGGACATGTGGCTATTGCCTTGAAAGATACAGCAAAAACAACATCATCCATTCTACACTTTCTCCAGCAGAGAGTCGGTAAAATGCCTCCAACTTTAGATACACTCATCGTGGATCAATTATCTGCAATTGTAATTGCAAAATGTGAGGTATGCGGTTTTGTATAGTATATATATAATTTGAGCATTAAATAAGTTTTACTAAATAGTCTATTTTCCATAGGCAACTGTGTATGACGAGATCCTGAAAATGTTTTACATATTTACTATCGATGCCAGCTCGTCATTTTATACTCCAAATAGTACTAACACGGCATTTCGTCACATATCTGGAGCTGTTGTTAACGCGCTTGGAAATATTGCTAACAACTTGGAAGGAGATGAACTTATGAATGATTTATTAGTTCGTTTGTTGGAGTTATTTGTACAACTTGGGCTTGAAGGAAAACGAGCATCTGAAAAATCACCAGCCTCTATAAAAGCCTCGTCCCATGCTGGAAATTTGGGTACACTAATCCCAGTCATTGCACTTTTGATGAGAAGAATGCCACCAATTGGTGAAGTTAAACCAAGACTGCATAAATTTTTTCGGGATTTTTGGCTTTATTGCATTATTATGGGCTTCGTATCGGCGGAAAATGACAGTGGTGGTGGGCTATGGCCCTCTGAATGGTACGAAGGTGTACGAGAAATCGCTTCAAAATCTCCACTTCTCCTGTGCAGAACTAGTTTGAGATCTGAATTTCGTGAATTGCAGTATACTTCTGCCTTAAGATCTGATGCTATTTCACCGGTAATTTAAAAAATTAGTTTTAACTGCAATTCTTTACATTTGTTATAATTTTACTTGCATGTTTTATAGATTGAACTACAAGAATTTAAAAACAAGATAATTCAAGTGTTGGATACTCCGGAAATACAATCTTACATTAAGTATTTGCCATTCCCACAATGCGCTTATTTACTCTCAGTATATTGGTTGGAGATACTCCGTGTTAGTTCTGTACCTGAGCCAAGTTTTATGGAAATCTTTGAGTACCTTTGTGAACCCTCTATTGAAAAAGATAAATTAGGATTATGGGTTTGTATTTCATGGTAAGTAGAGGAAAGACATTGAAATTCAGAAGAATATTATGATTATTTCTAAATGTTAACTATGTACACTTGCAGTGTTGCCGATAAAGTATTTGCCAAGTTTCTGGAAGTTGTAAATGCAAGGGAAAAAGGTGAACTTCGAGAAAGAGAACTTGAAAAGCATGCACAGTTTTTGCTTGTACGATTTAACCACATTCATCGTCAGATCCGAAAAGTTGCAGATAAGTTTTTATCAGGACTGGTTGACAAGTAAGACTAAGCTTGTAATAATTTTGTGAACTTTAGTTTATAAATAATTAAATGTATGATAATTGTTATTCAGATTTCCACATTTACTATGGAGCCGTACTGTACTACATACGATGCTGGATGTGCTCCAAGTTCTATCTCTGAGTCTTACTTTGGATCCAAACGTTGACAACACACCTCTTGACATTCCAAACACAGAGTATTCCATTCAGTTAATGGATAACATGGAAGCCCGAGAAATGATTACGAAAGATTTTGCTGAACGCTGTTCAGGATTTTTAGCGGAAGCCTTTCGATGGGCACCCGAAGCTACAAAGTCCCATTTACAAGAGTATATTAATATACATAGTAATCATAGAATGGATAATCATGCTGGTCTTGCTTTGGCTACTGAAAGTCTACTCAAATTCAATTCTCATAATGTTACGGTCGATTCTGGAGTTGAAGGAAAATCTGAAACGCGACCAGACTGCACTATATCCTCACTTCCACGCTTTATGTCATCCCTTACATTTCGATCAAAATACAATGGACAAATTCGAGGATATTTGAAAACTGAAAGCTATTCTGAAATTAATTCGAAGTTATTGAGTACTTTGGGAGGGAAGGGAGACCTTATTCAGCCGGATTATGAAGAAGCATTGTGGACAGGAACAGCACTTCTCGTTTCCACTGAAGGTAACATAGCATTAAAGATTATGAATTGTGTTTCATATTTATTTTTGTATAATTTAATATATTTGTCGTTTTTCCACTTTTCAGTTCTAAATCGTCCTCTGCTGCATGTCATTTGCTGGGCTCCAGTCGTGCTGTTCAACACTAATACAGTTCAAACGGCTACAGAATGTTGGCAATGGATCCTCTCGGCCAAGCGTGATTTTGTATTACCATTCATGCAAGAAATGTTGGGATCTTGGCAGTGCACCGTAGAAAAGCGGTTCGGGCTTTTTGCCCCAGAACAACAATATGATGATCCCCTTGCTGATTATGAAGGTTGTAACCTGAAACCGATTCGTCCTGACTTTGGGCCACATGAAGTTTGGATTCATTTCTTGTGCGAACTTGTGGAAAATAGTCAGTCGTGCAATGATGATGTTGTTGAAATGTTTCTGTACTTAATTCATCGGACTTTGCCTATGTCAATTGGTGGGAAGACTTACCTGAGTCGACAAATCGGAGCAATTGGGCCCAGATTCCGACTACTATCTTGTGCTCTCCAGTTAATTCAAAATGATTCATGTGGAAGACATTCTGAACTGAAAAAAGCTGTTTTGAGGGAACGGATTTATTGTGCTTGCCTCGATTACTTCTGTCAGGGATACTCGTGCCCAAGTCAAGACTCAGCAGAACTGAAAAGGGATATTGGTATTGTTCTCAAATTCTGGCAAATACTCCATAATGACAAGAAGTATATCAGGCCTTTTACTCTTGGAGTTAATGTGGAAACTAAGATCCCTAGGGTTGCAAAAGGAAATACTTTGAGCAACGTAAGAGAAAGTAATGGCTAATGCAGAAGTTGCAAACTAACTAAAAATTACCTTGTGCTAATTACAGATAAGAGAAAATACTGCAATTGCAACAGCAACTGAAATTAGATTTAGTGATGGATGGATGAACACAATGGTTAATAAGCCCAGCAGCACTACTCCAACTCCATTCCAAAAGAAGAGAAAAGAAAAGTATGAGAAAGACACGATGAAAGAGTATATTCGAAAACGGAGTCTCATTTTGGAGTTATTGGCTCAGGAAGTATGTATTACAATTACAATAGTGGTGACTTGTTTTCCTTTAACTAATTAATTCTGCTCATTTTCAGATTGACATACTAACGACTTGGTACAATCCACTCTCAACACCAGAGCTTACGCTGAGCAGCGAGAATACAATTAGTACTTGGAGGCAAATGAAGTCATCTGAGAAAGCATGGCGAGATTCTGTACGCTTAGCATGGGAGCTAAGTCCTATTCTAGCAATCTACCTTCCTCGCCGCCTTAAATCAACAGAAAAATCAGTAGTTGCTGATGAAGTATCATCGTTGGTTCGGCTCTATCCCGATCTTGTAATGGATGTAACTGAAGCACTAATCTACCTTGCTACTCCGGATGTAGTCCTTAATGACTGCCCAGAGCTATCGAACATTCTTGTTTGGAATCCATGTACTCCTATTCAAGCATTAGCTTTTTTCAGTCGTCAGTATCCTCCTCATCCTCTAACAGCACAGTATGCTATCAGATCGCTTTTATCAGTTCCAGCAGACGCAGTTCTTGTTTACATTCCGCAATTAGTACAAGCAATACGACATGACTCAATGGGATATGTTGTCGAGTTTATTAAAAACATTGCGAAGAATTCACAACTTGTTTCCCATCAGTTGATTTGGAACATGCAAACTAACATTTACTTGGATGAGGAGGCTCATACCAGAGATCCTGCTATTGGTGACACATTGGAAAACCTCATTTCCACAATCGTATCTAGCTTATCAGGAGCAGCTAAAGAATTCTATGAAAAGGAGTTCTCCTTTTTTGAGAAAGTCACTGGTATAAGTGGAGCAATAAGAAAGTTTCCTAAAGGACCTGAGAGAAAAGAAGCATGTTTGAAGGAATTGGCTAAAATTAAAGTACAGAACGGTTGCTATTTGCCCTCGAATCCAGAAGCTCTTGTCTTGGATATCGATACCAAAAGTGGAACTCCGATGCAGAGGTAAGATATATAAATAATAAGTAATTTATGGTGTTCTATATTAAGGAGTTTTTTTTTTGAATTTTCAGTGCTGCTAAAGCCCCTTACCTTGCTCGATTCAAAGTGAAAAAGTGTGGAATTCATAATGTTGAGAAAGTGGGCTTATCTCAAGCACTTGAAACGCCAAATAATTATCCAGAAGTTTGGCAGGCAGCTATTTTTAAAGTAGGAGATGATGTTAGGCAAGACATGTTGGCCCTTCAAGTTATTCAACTCTTTAAAAACATCTTTCAACAAGTCAACTTGGATCTATATTTACATCCTTATCGTGTGGTGGCTACTGCTCCAGGGGTATAACCATAACATTAACAATTAATCATAAAATAATACTAATCTGAATCTATATTAATTTAATTTAATTTGTTTCTTAGAATGGTGTAATTGAATGTGTACCAAATGCAAAATCTCGGGATCAGCTTGGAAGACAAACTGATGTTGGGCTCTACGAGTATTTTCTCAAGCAATATGGAGATGAGGATACACGAGCATATCAGAATGCTCGACGGAATTTTATTCGTTCAATGGCTGCATATAGTGTCATTGGTTTCTTGTTGCAAATCAAGGATCGACATAATGGAAATATCATGATTAACGAGGAAGGACATTTGATACATATCGGTATACTACATTTCTATTTACCTTCCCGTTTTGACCTTTAATAGTGTCTCATAAGCATTGACTTATGTAACTTTTTAATATTTTAGATTTTGGATTTATGTTTGAAAGCTCTCCGGGTGGAAATTTGGGATTTGAGCCTGATATTAAGCTTACAGAAGAAATGGTAAAGCATTACTTCAAGTTTATTTTCAAGTATGATTTTAACTATGCAAACATTTTTGTGAATCAGGTTATGATTATGGGTGGGCGTCAGGATTCTCCTTCGTTTAAATGGTTTCAATATCTCTGTGTCCAAGCATTCTTAGCCGTGAGGTAAAGCTCTTAAAGGAAGTGGATTACAGAAATGGTCATTATAATTTTATTTCGTTTTCTAGACCTTACGAGAAGTCAATAATTTCATTAGTCTCTTTGATGTTGGACACTGGGTTACCTTGTTTCCGTGGACAAACAATTAGTAAACTTCGAAGTAGATTTTGTCCACAAGCAAGTGAGCGTGAAGCAGCTAATTTTATGATCAATGTGATTAATAGTTCATTCCTCAGTATTCGTACTAAAACCTATGACTTGATTCAATTTTATCAAAATCAGATTCCATATTGAAGGAATCACATAGTCACAGTTAGAATTAGGAAGGAGCTTAGTATTTATTTGTTTAATTATTAAGCTTCTTTCAACTTTCAATTTACTAATCAATTAGTTCGTAGTTTGTAGTAATTTTTTGGAAGTTTTGTAGTCAGTCAGTGTCAGTAGACGTTTCTAGCGCATATCATTAGCATTAGGAATAATAGACCTCATTCAGTAGTACATTAAGTTAAGTACAGAAATCATGATAAAACCAAGATTTGATTTGGATTCAATTCAAAGACTCACAGACTCCGACTGGAGAATTTTCGTTAATTGTATTATATTATATTTTAAACATTCGATTTCCACCGGACCTTTGGGAAATGAGGGCCCTTGATTGAGCCTTGACAATGACATGCACATGGACCGTGTCAAATGTCCAATCCAACATCTCTCAAGTCTTGAGTGTTGAACAGAGAGGGAGACTTAGGCTATGGCTATATGGCTTGGCGCTTGGGATCCATAGAATTTTCTGGGACGTTTGGTTTTCCGAAATCCGAGTATTCTTCTTTGTATTCAGTATTCATTCAGTATTCACCGCTCTGTTTCATTTCAGTTCAGTTTAAATCTCAGCTAATTAAATTGCGGTTAATTCTAATTGGGCTCAATTAATTGTCTTGACAAGGTCCATCAGTCCATCTAACTGTCAGTTTAAGTGTGTGGAGTGGACAGTCTGTC
>JAQGCY010000641.1:0-15425 GCA_034700645.1 Xenylla mediterranea | reverse complement strand
AATCTTCCTTTACCAAAAACCGAACTACCGTCAACCGTGCCGTTACGGACCGACCGACACTGATCTTGGAGTCTCATCTCATGTAGGATGTAGCTCGAGCTCTTAGTTTTTTTTAGGCAAAGAAAGAAGTTTTATTAGAAACTGTAGTGCAAGCAAACTGCAAATGCAATGCCGATGCCGAATACGGAATAAGCCAAAACACACCCGGTGAGGTGAATCATGAATTCATGAATCCAGGTAGAAGAGGATGATGTCAGCTCAGCTGGGCTCATGCATTACTAATGAAAATGAAATGACTGGAGTGGTAGTACAGTCTGGAAATTGGAACTGAATTCATTAGATTTTAGATTATTGTGATTAAGTGACAGACTTTTACTCTCACTCAAAATGCAGTAAATTATAACGAAGCGTCATAATCACAAGCATTCATCTATTTGTGGGATTTTTCCTTGGCTTGGTCCATGTGGAAGGATACTTATTTATATAAGGAGAAAGTAAAATTCTTATAACAATAGGCACATTATGTTACGGTAAACTTAACTACAACTCTATTAAATGCATAATTTGAATTGATTAATGCATTGATTATCATCTTTTTTTTTTATTTTAGATCCAAATTATTTAACCTAATTTTATCCAGCCGGAAGCTGTTAGTACAGAGAAACGATTGCTATAGCACATTATTTATTTCTCCAGACCCTAATTTCGTTCCAACCCTTACGACTCCTCAAAGTAAGTTTGACTATAGATGAATAATGCATTGTTCACATTTTTCTAATTGCTTTATATTAATTTTAGTTATTGAAAAGTTTTCCAAGCATATTGGAGCTTCAATTGAATATGGAAATAATTGCAGTTTAGCAAGTGCATTAGAAAGCCGTCGTGAGCTTATGTCACTCCTTCCATCTTCAAGAAATGAATTACCACCTCGTAAAATGAGTGATAGTTTTGTATCTGCTGTAATTCCATTAAGTAGTGACAAAATTTTAAGAGATCGATATGTCACATTTTATGGAACAGTCAGAGTGGGACGATTACTGGAGGATTTAGATGTTTTTGCTGGTACAGTACAACAAATACAAAATATAAATTCATTGATGTTAAAGTACCTAGAGCAACTTCAAGTCAATAAATTATAATTTCGTTTTCTAGTTTGGTCATGTTACAAGCATATTTTGAACCCGAAGGCTGTTAATGCTCCTGTGAATCCATATTCCGTGGTTACAGCTTTGGTGGATACTATTCATTTTAGCGGAGATACAATGAGCGTAAGAAAATTCAAAAGCCTGACTCTGAGGTATCGATGGTTAATATTAATTATTAATTGAATTTTTTAGACTCAAGCTGATATTCGTTTATCTGGACATGTTTCATGGGTGGGTACATCGAGTATGGAAGTTTGTGTCCTTGTTGATCAGCAAGATTCCAATGGAAATTGGAAAGAGTTGACTACTGCAGTTTTTGTTCTTGTGGCAAGAGACCCATTAAATCAGGGATCTGCAATGATTAATCCACTTGTAGCTGATACACCAGAGGAAAAAAAGTATATCGAATATGGTGAAATAAGGAATAAAAAGCGGAAATTGGCATCTCAAGAGTCTCTGATTACAAAAGCTCCAACAGAAGAGGAACGTGAGATCATTCATAAAATATTTTTGTCTTCAATTAATCCAGTTTATGGTGGATTTCGCCCTACTGAATTTGGAAATGATGCCTCAATGATCACTAAAGATACGCAAACCATGAAAAGTTCACGGCTCAACACTTTATTACTCTGTCATCCTCAATATCGAAATCGTTTCAACAAAATATTTGGTGGATTTATTATGCGTCAAGCATTTGAATTAGCATTTGCAAATGTGTATGTTTTTAGCAAAACGAGGCCTAAAATTATAAACATTGATGACATTGTCTTTAGAAAGCCAGTAGAAATTGGGGCTCTTTTACGATTAGGGGCAGAGGTAAGATGATTCTTTTTATTAATTAAAGTTTTGTAAAACTATAGATAATATTTAAATTCCAGATTGGATATGTTGAAGGGAATTATATTCATAGCCCAGTCATTGCGGAAGTTATGAATCCAGAAACACGAGAATGTGATGTAACTAATATATTTCAATTTACATTTAAAGTAGAAGCAAAACCACCTACGCTGCTGCCAAATACTTATCGAGGTAAACCGTTCAAACAAAAAGTTACATTTTTTATCCCTCCAACTGGAAGATTTATGCTTAATTGGTTTTGATGTATTCATTTCAGAGGCCATGATGTACTTAAACTCAAGACGTCATTTTAAAGAAATGATGATGCAGTGTGAAAATGCAATTAATTAAATGCATTCGGTTCCACGTTGCGAAAAAGCATGGCAGTATTACATTATCTGATTCATTAGAGATATTAAATTCTTTCTATGAACATTTCTATTCTTTAGTCTAAAATTAATTTTCTTATTACATTTACGCCATACAAAACAAGTATTATTAACTTAATTGCTATTTTCAAGAACATCAGTTTTGATATAGCTTGTTCTCCGTGCAGAAAACTACGCAATAAAATACATAAAATGTTGTAAATGAATTAGCGGTGTGGATTGTAACTGAACTAATTTTTTAATGCGTAATGCGTCAAATTGATTATTAAAAATTAAATCCTACAAAACAATGGTCTTTATCCTTGAGCTTAGCAACCTGGATACTACCAAGGTTAATTTCTTTTGTCTATCGTCTCCTTTCGGTTTCACGGAGTATAAAAATATCAATTTCTTTAAATTGCGATTAAATTACTTTAAAATACTTTAGTTTGCGTTTAGTTTTTTCTAGAATCATACATAGAATTCTGCAGATATGAAGTTTTTAAAGTTTTACTTATTTCTGGCTTTTGTTTTGGTAAACCTATTGGAATGCCAAAGTTACAAAGCTTGTATGAAATCGAAGCCTGCTACGAATTATGACAAGGAATGGGTAATTACAGTTCAATTTAATTTTTAATTTGAAAATTTATTAACTTCTTCTATTTTCTATCCGTAGTTTTTTCAATCACTCAAAAAAGGACAATATGCTGTTGCTACTTCAGAATGCCAAAATTGTGAGAAGGGGGATGTTGCTTTTCAATGGCTTCGAATGCGTACAAGTCCGACAAAAGTTTGTTTCCGGATATTCGGAGTAACACCCGAAGGTTATTTCACTATTGATGCTAACTGTGAAATGAATAATCCAAATGCTGCTGTTTTCAATTGTGATCTTGATTTCTCCAAATATGAAACTCAAATTAAGAGTTAGTGCACACAAATACTCTTATTATACTAATGAATGATTATGCATAATTTGATTTTGTTTTTACTGTTTACAGTGAAAGGGACTGCTTCAATACTTCTCACTGACAATGAAAATTATGCGATAACAAACTTCTGTATCTTCGGCAAAGAAAATATTTGGTACATTATTTCACCAAAACCAACAATTGATCCAACCTTGAAGGAAGAATTACTTCAGAAAATCGTTGAAATGGGATTCGACAGAAGAGAAGCAGTAGAAGGAGTTTCACCAGTTTATCTTAAAAATTCCACACTTACTACTTGTAAATAGAAATTAAGTTTAAGAAATCGATAAAGCCCAATAAATAAACAAAAGTTTCCACGTCTCGCATTTGAAAACTTTCAATCCATCCTCATCAATATTACTAATATTTATTTAAATAAATAACATTTTTTCGTTATATAATGAGTTAAGTCTTAAATTCGACAATATTGGCCCATTCGAAAAGCCATCTTCACGATAAGAATTGTCATACGGGAATACGATATACCGTGCGGACCAAACAAAATAGTCCACTAGTAAAATTTAAAAAAACTTTTCGGTTCGAATTGGCTAGTTCTTGTTTCCGTTTGAATGTAAATGATAAAATAGTGGGTGCCGATGACTTGGAGCATTTTTGCTTTGAAGCAAAGTGATTTTTTTTCTATTTAACCCATATAAAAAGCCGGCATAACAAACAGCATGCAAAAAAAAATCTTCAACTGGACTCCTTTGTTTGGTCCGCACTGTATATAACGTAAGATATTTTAATTTACATTTAATATTAAAAGCAAAACCACCTACCCTGCTGCCCAATACTTATCAAAGTAAACCGTTCAAGCAACAAATTGCATTTTTTATCACCTTGTCCCTCCAACAGGAATATTTTTTATGCTTAATTAGTTTTGAAATATGTATATACATGTCTAAGGCAATGATGTACTTAAACGCAAGACGTCATTTTAAAGAAATGATGATGCAGTGTCAAAATGCAATTAATTGATGGCTTCGGTTCGAGGTTGCGAAAAAGCATGGCATCATATTGGAGATATTAATTTCAATTCTTAAATCTCCAATTCATTTTTTTTTAATTTTATGCCTTACAAAACTAGTACTAACCTAATTGCTATTTTCAAGAACATCAGTTTGATATGACGTTCCCAATGCTCCACGTGCAGAAAACTACGCAATACATTTTGTTGTAATCCCAATAACTAATTTGATTATTAAAATTTCTGGAAAACAATGGTAAAGTGTTGTTTTTCTCCTTGAGCTTAGCATGCTGTTTACCACCAAAATAAAGTTCCTCGTGTTTATCGTTTACTTTCGGCCACGAATTTTACACAAACATAAAATTTATTTTCTTTAAATTACGATTAACTTAGTTTAAAGTACTACAGTTTGTGTTTCGACTTTTCTAAAAGCATACATAGAATTCTGCAGGCATGAAGTTTCTAAAGTTTTACTTATTTCTGGCTTTTGTTTCGGTAAATCTGTTGGAATGCCAAAGCTACAAAGCTTGTATGAAATCGAAGCCTGCTTCGAATTTTGACGCTGATTGGGTAATAATAGATCCGTTTAATTGGATATTTAATTTATTAATTTCTTTCGTTTTGTATCCGTAGTTTTTTAAATCACTCAAAAAAGGACAATATGTGATTGCTACTTCAGAATGCCAAAATTGCGAGAAGGGAGATACTGCGTGGCAATGGCTTCGAATGCGTACAAGTCCGACAAAAGTTTGTTTCCGGATATACGGAGTCACACCTGAAGGTTATTTCAATGTTGATGCCACATGCGAAATGAATAATCCAAATGCTGCTGTTTTCAATTGTGATCTTGATTTCTCCAAATACGAAACTTCAGTTAAGAGTCAGTAATCCAAACAAATACTCCATTATACTAATGAATGAATAGACATAACTTGATTGTGTTTTTACCTTTTTCAGTGAAAGGCACCGCATCAATACTGCTCACTGACAATGAAAATTATGGGCTAGTAAACTTTTGCGTCTTTGGCAAAGAAAACATTTGGTACATCATCTCACCAAAACCATCAATTACCCCAGCCTTGAAGGAAGAATTACTGGAGAAAATTCAGGAAATGGGATTCGACAAAAAGGAGGCAGTAGAAGGTGTTTCGCCAGTTTATCTTAAAAATTCTACACTTATGTCTTGTAAATAAGTTTAAGAAATCGATGTTAAATCACCTAATACATCTAAATAATAAAAGAATCCTATAAAATTTTGAATGTATCATTATTTTTGTTTTGGTAAATGCTTCACCATATCCATCAATTGACTCAGCATTAAAGGAAGAATTACTTGCGAAAATTGTTGGAATGGGATTTGACAGAAATGAAGCAGTGGAAGGGGTTTCGCCTCTATATCTTAAAAATTACACTCATATTACGTTTAAAAATTAAATTTAAAAAGTTGATTTAGCCCATGAAATAAAACTGGTCTCGCACTCGAAGCTATTGAATTTTTTTTATCATTCCTTATAATTTTTGTCAAATTTTTAACCAACGAAATATTTCCATTAAATATGATGAGTTAATTTTTAGCAGATTTAATATTATGCCGGACCTATTCGAATTGGAAAGTCATCGTGAACTTGTGTCACTTTCTCCATCCTCATGAAATCAATTGTCACGACGAATTGAATCCCCTGCATTCCCATTAAATTGTGATTTAATTTTAAAAATCGACATGTCATATTTTACAGGATGGTCAAAGTGTGACTTAGACGAATTGAAAGTTAAATAGAGTAATTTCTGATTAACTAAGTCAGTTAAATATAATTTAGTTATTCCAGTTTAGTCATGCATGCCACAAGCATATTTAGGACCAAAAAGGTTATACGGCTTTTGTGGATATTTTTAATTTTAATCGAGACACAATATACGTCAGAAAAAGTTCTAGTATCATTTGCTGTCTTGTGGCTAATACAAAATTTTAATTTAATTTGTTGAGGTTAACAATGCAATAGCTTTAATTATGCCTTAGTTGATCATTAAAAACTTAACTTTTACAAAACAATTGAAAATACGTTGTTTTCAACCTTGAGCTCAGCACACGTACTACCCATTATTAATTTCTTAAACCTGAAATCGATTTATTTAAACTTTACTTTTTGTGGTTTTGGGTTAGTTAAAATTAATCAAATCGCACTTAAGTACTTTTCAGCTTTGTTTGATCCAAAGCAATGATGAAATTTTTAAAATATTTTTTATTTTTTACTTGTGTTTTGGTAAATCTTTTGGGATGCCAAAGTTACAAAGCTTGTAAGAAAACTAAGGCTGCTGAAAATTGGGACAGGGATTGGGTAATAAAAATAATGGCTCAATTAAATTGGCTGACTTATTGATTAAATTTTTGCGTTTTTTATTCATAGTATTTACAAACCATCAAAAAGGGACACTTTGTGATTGCTACTTCCGAATGCCAAAATTGTGAGAATGGTGACACTGCTTGGCAATGGCTTCGAATGCGTACAAATCCGACAAAATTTTGTTACAATGTCTATGGAGTAACACCGGAAGGGTATTTTAGTATTGATTCTACTTGTGAAATGAATAATCCGGAAATTGGAAATTTCAACTGTGATCTAGATTTCTCCAAATATGAAACTACAGTTAGGAGTTAGTGCAAACAAATAATCAATGTTTCTAATGAATGATGATTGAAGTATAATTTAACATTTTGTTAATAATTTTTGCAGTGAAAGGATCCGCTTCAATCCTCCTTACTGACAATGATAAGTATGCCGTAGCAAACTTTTGTATATTTGGCAAAGAGAATATTTGGTACATTATTTCACCCTATCCATCAATTGATCCAGCATTAAAAGAAGAATTACTTGAGAAAATTGCTGGAATGGGATTCGACAAAAGAGAAGCAGTGGAAGGGGTTTCACCAGTATATCTTAAAAATACTACTCTTACTAAATGCAAATAGAAATTAAATCTAAGAAGTCAATGTAGAAGGTAACAGGATCAATAATGTCTGGATATCTAAGTCTAAACTGTTATAAATAACTAAATAAAAAGTTTTCGAACTATAGTTTTTAATTGAATTAAACTGGGTGTTATCTAATGTGTTATACATATGCATATTAATGATAATTTTATTTGGGAAAACGAATCGTTGGATATTGCGGATACTATCACGGATGATGGATATTATAAATCCATTTACATCGACATTTTTAGCCTTTATCATAAATTCATACTTTCTACAGTTGTTTTCAATAATGCAAGGTTTTATTGTTCTGTAACTTAACAGAAAACAAAGCTATAAAATATATTTCATTGTATATTATAATTATATTTGATTATGCCACGCTTTGATTATTAAAAAATATAGTCCTCAATAAGCGTTGGTTTGAACCAACGTTTTGAATTTCAGATCGTTAGTTTTTGTCGTAAAATCATAAATCAATTTTTAAAAAAGTATACAATATAATCTAGTTTCTAGTACATCAAGATCAGTTTCGCTTTGCTAGTGAAACTTCATAATTATGAAATTATTAAAGTGGTTCTTGTTTTTTACTTGTGTTATGGTGAATCTTTTGGAATGCCAATGTTACAAAGCTTGTAAGAAAACTAAGGCTGCTACCAATTGGGACAGTGATTGGGTAATAATTATTGCTCAAGTTAATTTGCAATTCTATTAATTATCTTTAACCATTTTCTACCTGCAGTATTTCCAAACACTCAAAAAAGGACATTTTGTGATTGCTACTTCAGAATACCAAAATTGCGAAAATGGTGACACAGCTTGGCAATGGCTTCGACAACGTACAACTCCTACAAAACTTTGTTTTCGGGTTTACGGCGTCACACCCGAAGGGTATTTTAGTATTGATTCCACCTGTGAAATGAATAATCCTGATGCTGGAAATTTCAATTGTGATCTTGATTTTTCCAAATATGAAACAACAGTTAGAAGTGAGCACAGGAAAATGCTGTACCGAATGATCTAAGCATAATTTATTGCTATTTTTTTTACAGTGAAAGGTTCCGCTTCAATCCTACTTACTGACAATGAAAATTATGCTGTAGCAAACTTTTGCATATTTGGGAAAGAAAATATTTGGTACATAATTTCACCAAAACCATCAATTGACCCAACCTTGAAGGCAGAATTACTTGAGAAAATTATTGGAATGGGATTCAACAGTAATGAAGCAGTGGAAGGGGTTTCACCTGTATTTCTTAAAAATTCTACACTTATTTCATGTAAAGATTAAGCTATAAGCTAAACTAATTATAGTAGTCTCCATTATTCAATAAAATGCTTAATAGTTAGCTTTGTAAATAGTTTCAAATGTCCAAACAAGTTTTTTCTAAGAAAATGTCGAGTGAAAGCCAAGCATTACTTTCACTTTCCTGTCCCTTCCTCAGTTTGTCTCAAATTCTTCCGTCTGATCAATGTGTGTGTGTGTGGGCGTCAATATATTTCCAACCCGGGAAGTCTTATGCGAAGTCAACTAAATATTTTGAAGTGAATACGAATAATTAAACTTGAAGCGTTGTGATTAAGCTGAAGTGAACGCTGAAGCGATTAATTCAAGCGTAAAACTTGAATTGAAGCGATTAATTAAACCATTTAGTTTGGTTGAGGCGTTTAAAAGAAGAGTTAGAGTATAGCTGCTACGATTAATTGACACGTGTACGTAGTACCTGGATGATTTAAAACTGAGTTTTTCATAATGTCACAACACCCAAGGGCTGGACCAGGTTCTACAGCTAGTAAAATCACATTTGGTAAACTTACATTTGGATCCATTGGAACTAAAAAGTCGGACACTTCCACGGATGAGCATGAACATGAAACTCCAGTCCCCCTACCAGTAGTAGTTGAACAAGGCTTCCAAACGTTTAGCTTTTCTAAACCAACCCCAACACCCACATCAACTGCAAGTACCAGTTCCAAAGAACCTGGGGATGAGGTAGCAGGGACACGGAGTGTTGAAGAAAATGAAATGCTTAAGCTCATGGGATTTGGAAGTTTTGAGTCATCTAAAAAAGAAGCACCGGTGTCCAAGAAAACTGCTAAGAAATATGATGTTAAGGAAATGACTAAAGCAATTAGGAAGGCAAAATTAAGAGAGCGAGAGGGTAAGTTAAACTGTTGCTGGCTCTCAGATTATCAATTATCATCATTAGGACATATTTGTAATTACTTTATTTAATTTATAGAAAAAGCCAATACAGATACAATTATAGAATCATATGAAGAAGCTGGTGAACTAGATGAAAGCAAAGGTGACCACGATGGCCAAGTGGAACAATTGAAAAGTTCAAAAACTAAAACCAAGAAGGCCGTGGGCTCGGGCAGTGACTCAGATTCTAGTGATGATGAAGATGAACGGGAAGATGACGATGAAGTTGTCAGCTCGTAAGTTATAACTTATAAACAAAGTCTATAAGGGTTGTAACGTATTTGCTTTATTTGGTTTCTTGATTTTTGTTTAGAGATGAGGAAACAGTTAAACCGATATTTCCAATTAAAGAAAGAAGGTCATTCCAACATGGAAGTAAACCAGTTTCCGCATTTGCTATTGATCCAACAGCTACTAGATTTGCCACAGGATCTTTAGATTATGAAGTTAAATTATGGGATTTTACTGGGCTTCAAAATGGTCATGCTTTTAGAGCACTCAAACCTTGTGAAAGGTATGTTACTTGACTTTGAATAATTTTTTATTCTTATCATGAAAATAATTACAAATGAAAAATTTTCTCTTTCCAGTCACGTTATCAAGAATTTGAGCTACTCGGCTAGTGGAGACTCACTTCTAGTTATTTCTGGAAATTCTCAAGTAAGCGTAAACAGTCAAATATAATATAACTTGATTTACTTTTGCTGAGCATTTGTTTCTATTGATTTCTAGGCTAAAGTGTTAGATAGAGAAGGAGGAGAAGTTCTTGAATGTATGAAAGGAGATCAGTACATTGTTGATATGGGTAGAACAAAAGGACACGTTGCAGGTTTAACTGGAGGACAATTTAATCCTAAACAAAAGGAATTATTCATTACTAGTTCCGATGATGGGTAAAATAATACAATATGATTTCATGTACATGCATGCTTATGTAACATTTATAATTTTATATTTTTGTAGAACTTGTCGAATTTGGGATGTTCATATGCCAAGAGAACACAAAATTTGTGTGAAATTACGTGGGCATACTGGGATGAAAAATCCAGCTACGACTTGCTGTTATAGTCGTGATGGAAATCAAATATTTGCTGCTGGTCTTGATGGATGTATAAATATGTGGGATACTCGTAAGAAACTCGTTGTGCCAACTGCAACAATTAAGAGTGCACACGAACGTAATACTGATACATTTGCAATAACAACATCATACTCTGGGCGTTTGTTAGCATCAAGAGGTGAAGACTCAGTTCTAAATCTCTGGGATTCTAGGAATTTAAGTAAACAAGTCTGGAGACAGGATGAATTCTATGCCAAGTATCACATGTAAGGAGGATTTGTTTTAAATTTCGTAAAAACAGACAACGAAAATAACAGCTTTATTTTTCTTGAATTATTTATAGGACTGATTTAACGTTTAGCCCCGATGATAATTACCTTTTGATCCCAACTTTGCCCACTGGAATTACCGGACGGAATAAGAGTGAAGTGATAACACATTCCGAAGTCAAATTCATGTCCACAAATGACTTCAGTGTTGATGATTCGTATACGATTAAATTTGCTTCTGACGTTGCAATCCGTAGTGCATGGAACCATCGAATTAATCAAATGTTTTTTACATTTTCCTCTGGATCGTATATGGTGACTTATGATCTTAATCTGTCTTCTCGAGGAGCACTTTTGGCTCATGGAAAGGGACCCAAAAAACAAAAGAAACGTGATGTGATAGAAGATTTTAGTAATAAAATTATTATTACTCCAAATGCACTACCCTTATTCAAGACGGAAAAACCAAGAAATAAACGTCGAGAAGAAATTAAAGCTAGGTAAGTTCCGTGATATCCTTATAATATTGTTCATCTGATTTATTTTTCTGATTTTGCTTAGAATGGATCCCGTCAAATCCAAACGACCAGAACTTCCAATTACTGCTGGAACAGCAGGGAGAGTTGGTACTTCGGGTTCTACACTGAGCTCTTATGTCATACGAAATATTGGGTTAAGTAAAAGTTTTAAAGATGATATGGATCCTCGAGAAGCTATTTTACGTTATGCAAAAGACGCTGCTGAAAATCCAATATGGGTTACACCTGCATATCAAAAGTAAGCTGGAATATATTGTAATTTTTTACATTCCATTGTAATAATATTGAGAATATTAATTCATTCCAATTTAATTTCAGGACTCAACCCAAGCCTATTTTTCGAAATGATGAAGAAGGGGATAATGAGCCAGAAACCAAAAAGTCTAAAATAATGTAGAATGATTATGGGAGGCCTGGAGGAGGATAAAAAATCATAACTGCATCACAGGTTATGAAAGGATTAAGGACGCTTACTAACGTTATATACTCCATAAGAAGGTTTTTTCGAATTACAGTATAAATTCAAGGTGTGGCTATGTTTGCTTTCTATTTTTAAGCTACTTTGTTTTGTTATATAACATTTACATAAGTTTAGCTCTAGGCAAACTTTAGTTTAGGTAATAGATTTTTTATTATTTAGAAGATAATTGAGGAATCCATTTTAAAGTCTCTTTGTTCCGTTCTGTTAGGAAAATCAAAATATATTTTGTATTATCATAGTGAAAATTTACATTATGTTAGATAAAAAATACAATTGTTTGTTCTTATAGATGTATCACAATGTAATGCATGCTATTTTTAAGGTTCTTCCGTTGACTTTGTGCTTAGAAAGTGTAAACAAAAGTATATATTACAAATACAAATACTCGTTTCCTTCTCGTATCACAATCACAATATCACATACGCAATGAGGATAATGTAAAGATGTTATGTATGTTGTATGCACAGAAAACAAGTAAAAGCCGAGGACAGAATCCTACATAAGAAGATTTTTATCAAATTTTGAGCCTACATTTTAGCTTTTCTTATATATATCAGAATTCTTTTGAATTTGTAAGATTTCTATACTTTTCTTTTTCGCTTCCCCTAAAGGCGTCCTCACTCCATAATACTCCACTCCAATGCATCATAAGATAAAAAATGTAATCAACCGTATATCAAAAAAAGAAAGCAAAAAGAAAAACAACAACAACAAAATGTTGAGATCTAGTAGTACTGTTCTATTTATTTTCTCGGTTTTCCAAAAAAAACTCCAGAAGTTTTGATTCTTGGAGAGTATGTACAGTAATAGAAGCCGCTACGGCTACAAGTAGCCGAAAAGTGAAATATGGCATATCATATAATGAAAGGTTTATTTTCCATTTAATATATGACATTCCAATGATGAAAATTACAAATATATGTATCATCTAAACTCAACATTCTTGTAAAGAATAAACATGACTAGGCTTTCTCTTTGGAATTTTACTTTCTATTCATAGATAGAGTGAAAGTTCCATATTCATATTACTTTCATTTCATAGTAATTGCAACCAACAATAACAAAAGGCAAAACATACCTATTAATACTTTAGTTTTTTTTTATTTTCTGTGAAACATTTTCATTTCTCTGCATTTTTGCTAATGTCCAAATTACAAACTTTGCTGTTGCAAATGCAATTTTGGAAATTACTTCATTTCCATTTAAGCTATAGGAATTACTGTACAGGATAGCTCCGTTCGTGGGAAAACATCCATTTGTTATTACCTTGATGTTCATAGTTTCTCAGTAGTCGTCACTCCCTAATATTCTTAAGGCTAAATAAAAGAAAATTATGTAATCATTACTTTATGGTGGTATTATTTCTACATTTCTTCTTACAATACTACAACCCACGCCATGGCCACGCAGTGAAATGAATTGAATTATACCTACTTAAGACTATGAGTAAATTTTTAGTGTTAAAGGACTATAACGTTCAATGAACTTGCATAAATTGACAATGTTTGAATGTTTAGAGTGAAAGTTGGTGAAAGGAGAGAGTGTTGTTCCATGCGAAGCGTAATTTATAAGAAGACAATGAAAAGAATGTAGTAATTGTTGTTTGTAATGAGAAATTTAATATCTTTGTTTGCTAACTATTGCAATTGCTATTGCTATTGCTATCCAAGAAAACAAGAGTTGAAAGAGAAAATGACATGGTTTTTTGACAGGAAAGAGCTAGCTTCATCATTTTCGCCATTCAAGGTCCACGGCACCACGGCCAATATATTTTCTTTTTGATCAATAATACAACAGTATTGTATTTGTGTTTGTTTGTGTACAAGGTTCCATTTATAATATGTCCATACAAACAAAAAACAATGAGTCAGATTTGATTTCAGATACTAAAGGATCTATCCTTACGTTTCTTGGGAAAGTAATTGCAATTAACGGTATACTGTATGCCTACAATATACGTACATACCTACATTCCTAAAATAGATAAAATTCATTCATTTGCAAATTTGACATTTGGGGACACAGAACATGAAGTAGAACGGCCCACTCGTTCATATTAAATATATGTAATATATCCAGTTAGTTAGTCTTAGTTGAGTTTGGTCAAATATTTGCTAAAATTGAGATGTTCACATTTTACTATATAGAAAATAAAATTTAATTAACTTGAGTAATATGGGCAGAGTTGTGCTTGTGAGTTATGTGTCGTACGTTATAAACTAGTAATCAAAGTTTATTATAGCAAAAAATATATGTATGTTTGTATGAATGACTTATCCTACATTTATAAAATATAATGTACAATAGAAAAGAGTCTTTTGAATAAAAAAGAAAACGTTGCTAGAAGCATATTTATGCTAAAGCTAAATAAGTTATTTTATTAAAGTTGATGATGCATATGATGTAAGATATAAAATTCTGAAAAATAAGTTTACTTAAGTACCCAAATAGAGCAAATATTTAAATAAGTATGGAGGATTTTGTATTTGTATTTATGATGTGTGCTTTTGATTCTATAATTTGGGTAAAGGTTTGTCTGAAGTTATGCTTATGATTAATTCTATGAAATATTCTTGAGAAATTCCTGATAAACAGAGTCAAGCAGATTTACGGTTAAACCCTTTAGCCAAATTTAATTAGGGGATAAATTGGATCCTTGACTTGAACACGTACGTACTTCAGAAATTCAGAATATATAATCAAGTTTGAACTCAAGCGGTGTACTCTGTCCTTTATGTAAATTTAAAACTTTTCACCCATATAATTTTATTTAGATATTTTTTACGGTTGATAAAGTTAATAAAAGCGAAATGAAATTTTTCCCAGAAATTTTACGCATGCATTCCTTTAATTTCAAAATATATATAACTTATGTAAGAGTTAAACGGAAACGCTGCATGGTGCTTTAGGAAGTTTTATTCAGAATTTGAGATTAATTTTAGTTTAGAATATGACATTCATATTTAATTCTCGTTACTATTACATAATATTAAGGCTCTTCATAATCATCATCTTGGTCATTTTCATCCAATTCAACATCTGGTGCTGTGCTGGAACTATCAATCGATTGTCTTTGTGAAACTGAGTCATCAAATGCTTCATCGTTTGGAACTTCAAGTCCAAGGGCTTTTAGTAAGGGATAAATATGATTTGTTTCTAATTCCTCCGGAAAGACGGCATTAAGTTTATGTAATAGTGCCTCTGTATCAGCTTCGATTATTAACTTTTTCCCAATTCTTCCCCCATTTTCAGCCACATTACGAAGCGTAAAACAAGAATTTTTCTGTAAAAGTTAAAGAAGAGATCTAATAATATAGAAATCAGGAATTAATTATTTGTCAAGTAATTTAATTCAAATACCAAAATGTTTAAATTTTCATCACACGTTTTCATAGCTTCTAAAACTACAGTTATACCATCGGCTATAATAAATTGTGTCACTATGCAGGGAGAATTCACAGTCAATGATCCCAGAAGTACTATTCCAATTTGCAGAAAGCTTTCATCACTCTTTAAAATTACAAATACACAGTTGACAGTCAATTCACACTGCTTAAACTTATATCCAAAAAATAAATATTTATTACCTTTTGCTTTTTAATAATAGTCAGAAC
>JAQGCY010000640.1:0-15426 GCA_034700645.1 Xenylla mediterranea | reverse complement strand
TATGTAGATCTAACGACAACGACATGACAGATTAACTTCAAATGTTACATTACATTACATTCCATAGATTTTTAAATTACAGGAAATTATAAAGCTAAATTTTTCGTGTATGTATGTATGCAGCAGTCCTACAATTTTCTACACACAAATGTTTTCATTTTAATATTCTCCTAGAAGATATTTATCTGGAAGTGATTAAAATAAAGGAAAATATTATGATAACTACTACTACAGTTTTACTGTAATGAGATATAATTAGACTTCATTCCATTTCATGCACGAAATTTAAGGATTCAATTTTGGCTTTGACTTTGGCTTGGCTAGATATTAAAAGTGAAACGTTAACATTAATAACCAAACCACTAAATACTTTCCTAAATGGTATAACGCACCAGGGATTCAGAGACAAATATAGCTTGATATGATTTGATTTGATATTTTGATTATATGCACGCCGAAATATGCAGTGCAGTCAGTATGCACAATAATATTGCCTTTATAGTTTATTATAGTTGACTCGACATACCGCAATAACATAAAGTATTAAATTTAAATCTAAGAGCTTTAGGTCTTGAACTTGATTTTTTCTTAATAGTAAATATAACACATTTATTTCTTGAACTTCATCTTCATGTCAAACTCAAAACTTCATCGTTGTTAAAGAGTTGAAGAAAAGAAACTAAGGTTTGACAGTTTGAACTCAAGAACTTGAATTTGAAACTTTGAAAAGGCTTGTTCATGTTCATGTCTAATAAGTATGAAATATGAAGACACACAAATAATAATAATAGATAATATGCGTTGAATTGGTTCAAGTGCTTTAAAAAATGACTATTTGGCTATGACTTGAAACTCTGTTTGCATTTGAATCTGAAAATGAACTGTATTTTTAAAGAAAATCCATCATAAAATTTTTAAATAGACATGATGAATATATATATGACGTATTGACGTATGGATGGATGCATTTTTCTTAAATAAAACATACCCAACATAACATATTTTGACTCATTTATTTTGAGAACCAGAAAAAGAAAACTAAAATGTTTTGGTTTGTTTCTTAACAAGAGAGAAGGAATGTTTTGCCTTTATTATTATGAAGATGAACAGTTCACAAGTAAAAAATTAAAAATGCATATGGGCATCCATAATACTCAAATTTCATTTCACCCATTGACTATTGAATTGAGAACAGAAAATATCAAAATTCAAGTAGCTTTAGCGTTCTTACCTAATAAACTTTTGACTTCATCCACACTAATATAAAGATTAAATGATCCGTTTACAAATGTTGGAACAATAAGAACTAATGATAATAGGAGCCGCAAACTGGAGTTTGAGTTTTGTCTCTGGTGAAAGTAGCCGATGAACGCAAATTTACACTTCAACCCCATTATAACTCCAAGTGATTACACAAATATTAGCCACGGAAGTAATTGGGACAACAACTTTCTACTTGTGTATAATCGAAATCAAAACCATTGAACAAAACAAACTGTAGAAAACTGGAAAAGCAAGGTTAATGTATTTGTTCCAAAAAAATCTAGCAACTCTCTTCATTTGTGAACAACAAAACTCATACTGACTCTACTGGAGAGAATACAATTTTGTTTAGCAAGCTTGCTTATGCTTAGGGGAAAATAAGAGAAACAGATCCAGACCAAGCAGCCTTAGTATATATTTTTTGGGTTTCGATTTCGATTTCGAATTCACTTCCAGAACAAGAACAACCCCTAAAGATTTTTTTACTCAAGTTAAGCATACATACTAGTACTACGGTCCATCCAAAGTTTAGAATGTAAACACAGCATTTCGGCCTGAATAAGTGAATATTCTATTACACTCTTTATGATACAGTAACTTAAATTTCATAACCAGTTTCCAATTTTTACGGAAACCTTGCCATAAATATACATGACAACGATAAATGTTATAATTTAAAGATCGTAATATATTTTAAGGCTGTCCTATATTTTATCTTGCCAACGCCAAGTAAATGCTCGATGAACACGATAAATTGTATCAAGTCTGTTAAACGAATTAAAGCATTTGGACATAATACACATGTCACAAATCCTTATCCTTGTTGATAATTCAATAAATACAATTATAGATTATACACTGATTTTATGAGACGTGAAGCTCTTGTTGTCGATGCCGACTGTTATCTGATATGCAACATATGGATATAGAAAATGCTTTCTCACTTGGCGTTGGCAGCAAAAGGGAAATGAATAAATTCACAAAGAAAGAAATGTGCCTTATAAGGTTTCAGAAAATTTACAACTTTCACTACCTACTTTCACTTGTCAAATGTCAAAAAGCCAAGGCGCCAGGAAGTCAACTATCCGTTCTTTTGCCATAGGAAATATGAAGTTTTGGATTACCTAGTGCGAGTATTCTATTAAAATCTAAGTAATCTGTATTGAACCAACTCAACTAATCAATAAATCTAGGGATGTTTATGCTTCTGATCTGGCGTGACAATTATTATGAATGACTGTAACATTTTTTGTTGCTTTTTTGAAACTAGTCAATTTTACGATTGATTTCAATCATATCTAATTACATCTCATTATATTTTATTTACTTTCATAATTCATCCCAAATGCCCCATTCCAAAGAGCTAAAGCAATAATTTATTTGATTTTACGGAAACAAACGTAACTTCCGTCATTTCAGAAAAATCTTGTCAATCTTTTTCTTTTCTGTTGAAAAACTACTACTTACTTATGCATATCATACTAAATATAGATAAATATGGTGAGACCGTTTGGGAATAGTCTGGTTGAAATGAAAAGAAATGGGGCATACCATCACCATTTTACCATCAGGTGATGAAATATTAATGATCTAAAGGATCATAGAGCAAAGTAGAAGTAAGCTTTTCTATTTTCTTCCCTTTAATCCATAATCTTCTTAAAATACTTATATTTTTGAGTCTTTCCAGTTTCCAGCAACAGCATGTCCATGCTTAGACAAATAATAGACAGGAATACGAGTACAGGTTTCGGCATTTTCTTACCTTGCTCAAAGTAAGAAATCTAGTTAAGAAGATGATAGATTTTGGGAGGATATATTTTTAAAATTGAAAACAGCTTTATGGAAAACCCTCAAGCAAATCATGTTTTATTTTCTACTTAAAAATATATATCAAGTGCAGGTTTTTAAAAATCGTTTAAGCACTTGAATATTTAAAACAAAAAGAATTATTATTATTATTACAATTAGCAGCAGGATTAACAAAAGTAAAATGCTGGGTTGCTTTGCTTGTTTTCTTTGACACGCCCAAACATTGTTCCCTTAAACAAGCTAAATAAACTTGTCAAAAAATTAATATATTAAACCAAGGGAAGTCCACTTTTTGGAGTTTTGTTTTGTAGTGTGTCTCAAAGATAGGCAAAAAAGGCAAGTAAGAAAATTTCATTCAAGAATACCAAAGTGTAAGTACTCGTTTTCTATAGGCGATTGCATTGTAGATAATTTATAAGAATAAGGAAAAGGTCCATAAAGAAACAGGAAATGCATTGAAAATATAAGCGAAGATTTTCAGCTACCTATTTGAGAATTCTATTGTATAATCATTGAATCATCCACCTTTATTTTGATTTTTCCAATAATTTGAATTAACGCAACGTGTCTAGCCAGGTATATAAGCATTGATGAATTTGTTAAGGTTTCTTCATTCATGCTGACATGAAAATTACGATTATTGTTGGTTAAGGAACACTTGGATTTAGAGCAATTGATTGTGCGTTAATAGAATGATTTTCAGTTCATTGGAGGATTGGGATTTACCATAGAAAAAATGAATTGATTATTGGATTTAGTGGGGGTGTTTTTTCTTTTCTTGAATTGAAAATAACAAACACAAAAGAAAAGATCTTTTTTTACATTTATTTTACTTTATAAAGAATAGAAGGTTCGAATCGAGCTATGTGATTATGAATCAATTCAATGGAGCTTTTGGTTGGACAAAGGACAGAAAAGACAAATCTTTACTTCAAAATTCATTCTTACTGAAATCTGAAAGTACAGCTAGTAGAATTTGTTACTCTCTATTTCTTTGATTGACTTGACATCAAATAATGTGACCTTTAGCAAGTTTCTAGCTATAGGTATTTATCCTAGTATTTGTCGAGAAAAATTGCAAGAAAGCAAGATGCACTTCTGGGAAGCTCAAGGAATTAGGAATAACTCCTATACCTCAAGACGGACCAACCTTCTGGTGGGCATTAAATCGTGGAGAAGGTTGTCCCCAGTTGTAATTTTCGCTAAATATTTCTAAATATTCTCCCATTTCCCACGAGAAACAATTAAATTTTAATAAAGTTATGTATTATTGGCAAATTGTTTTCTCTACATTTAAATAAGCGTATAGTTGTAATAATTATTATATTTTCACGAAAGTTGTTTTTTTGAACATGAAAGGTTTACTACCTTCGCAATTTAGGTTTAATTAAATTAATAAAGTTTTAATTTTAATTAATTTCATTCATTTTACAAGAGCTCCAATTACATTATTTTCCCCAGCTACTGTCTGTGATATGCAAGACCAATGCATGGATTGCTTTCCATCTCAAATAAATAATTGTTCTTGAATTAATTCGTAAATTGTTTATTACGGCTAAAAATCTAATTCTGTATGCATTCCCATTAATTGTCTTCGCTCGGGTCTAGGTCTAGGTAGATAAAACATAATAATTTGCCCAATTAAAGGAATTGCGGTGTAATAATTTACGCTAGTATTATATTTTGGGGAACTATAGGACAAGAACACAGTTGAGCATTCACTTCATTTAAATTAACATCTCAACTATTGTTAGAAGTCAACCTTTGTGTGTAATATTCACAATGGTTTCTACCAAGGTTGATAAAATTCAAAATGTATTGAACAAAACCATAAAAAAACGTGTAATTTTGTTTTGGAATTTGCCAATTTCTCAGCTTTACTCACATTTATTTCATCTGGAAAATCTTACCGGGAATTTACCTTATCTTCTTGATAAGAAGAAATTCAAGTTATGCATGCACTACCATCCACGAATTTCTCTTTGTCCATTCTTTGTTGTGAACTTTGTTTTGTATGCAGGATTCCTTTTGAAACACATCATTCTTCTTGGAATATTTTATTGTTCTAAAAGGAGCTTGACAAGAAGTGAGCTGTTGATTTTTTGGACAATTGGAAGCTTATACTATTTCATTATATTTGTAACAACTGCAAATAGGCATAATGAAATTAGCATACTTTTCTCAAGATGGTTCAAATTTGCACAATCTGCTGAAGGTGGGTATTTATAAGACTTACTAAGACTTTATAAAACTTGTAACCGAAGATTAATTTTCATCCGATTCAAATTAGTTCATCCCAATTTAAAGCAATTGGGAAAACGAATGAAGAAGCAGAGACAAATATTTTGGTTTCAATATGTGTTTTATATATATTGTGGGGCGATCCAGGGTCCAGGTCTAATTGCTCTTTTATATTTGGTTTATCCAAGGACACCTATTTTCTTCTACTCAATTCTTCCGGAATATATTGATTCAGTTGAATACCCATTTTATCTTTGGTTTTTAATTAAATCATCTCTAATAATCATTGAGACTTATATAGCCATTGTTGGGAACGTTCTTTTATTGGGGACAGATATAATGACTGGCACAATTTCAAAATATATTACGGTTCTACTGTCTACATTAACAGATCAATTGAAGACGGAACGTAACTCATCAATTGCATTCGGAAAATATGAACATCAATACAATTTTTACAAATCATTAACGATATTACACAATCATTTCAATGCAATATATTCAGACATAATATTAGCAGTAGAAGGAATTATATTATTATTACTAGTTGTCATATTTTTTGTATCCCTTCATCCAAATACAAATCTATTAACAAGAGTTGTAGCATATTTTCTAGGTTTAGCTGTTATATCTCATGGAATATTATTTTGTGGTCCATTGGCAAACATAATATTTAAATCGATGGAATGGAAAAAAGAAATCAAGAACAAGTATGGAGTTGTATCAAATTCTTTTAATCAACGGAAATTCAGAGCACTCCCAATCATGAAAATTAAACCTGGTGCAATTCATAGTCTAACGCATTCCACAATTTTAAATATGTTTCTGCTTGTTGTAGGATATATACAATTTCTATTTCAAGTTTAAAACATAATTGAATAAATTAATTATACATGATTGTGGTTTGATTGTTTTAATTAATGACAAAATAAATCGATAAATTGATTAAATTTTTAATTTGTGGTCGAACTCGAAACATTTGTAATCGAGGCATTTTCTTTTGTCAACGTTATACATGCTCTACTGTCACATGATGAAATCACAAAATTGTGAATGCCAATTTACATCCAGCTTTGCAACAAGAAACAGAAATAAGAGACATGAGAGCAATCCTATCTGCATATCGTATTTCAGGGTCCTTATTTAGAAATATTTGAAAGAAATGAAATACTACTTGAAATGATATCACAACTAATGTGTAACATGACATAATAATCCAAGAGACTCTATCCTCGTTAATGAGTACATAGTTTTTTGAAGATCTTAAGGAAATTCCACGTAAGAAAAATGCATAATTTAAATAGAAACTTAAAATTCGTTTTGATTTGGTTGAAATCATTGTGCATTGTATTTAATCATAGTGTATTTTTAGCTATCGTTTGTATAAAAAAAACTTTCTCCAACCTCTGAGTCTGATCTGTTATTTTGTTGACTAGAACTAAAGGAGTGTTTTAGTGCCACTGCCACGTATGCATACATTTTCAACTATTATAAAGTTTTTATTGTTTGAAATTAAGAAGTTAAATAATGTTTTTTATTTATATTGATCTTAAACTTTTTTTTAAGAAAATTCTTTAAACTAGGGGAAAACAGGGTTTTAATATTTTAGTATTTTTTTATTATGCCCTAGTCTTGACTTTGGACTAGTGGATGTTTTTGATAGGCTCCACATTTTACAAGTAAATTTGCAATCTGATATAACAAATTTATTTTCCACCAAATACTCCGTATTTCCGAACATGATTAGCTATTCAACGATTTAATCTGATACTATTTTATACCGAGTGTAACATCTAAAACGCACCCTGTCAAAAATATTAATGCAAGAAATTGTAAAACAAAGCTCGATTTTGTTTGTTATTTGCATTTTTACAGTGCAAAAATGTCATACTCTTGGAACGGTTACTACGGTCACAAAAAAAAATTCATTTAAGATTTTTGATAGGGTGCGTTTTAGATGTTACACTCGGTATAACTATAAGAATATGCAAGCATTTTGACCTAAATTCGTATGGTTTAAGTTTGTTATTGAACTCCTTTACCGAAGAAAACATTTTTAATTAGGGGTGAAGTGTTTTAACATTTTATTTGATATTGATTATCCGATCCTCTGGGAATGACGAAAGCATATCCAATTTTCATCTTTAGTTTTTAGCCCGACCCAAGTTGTTTTGACAACGGGTCATGGGCTATTGTGATGATCACGGTCGTCTATGTGTATATATATATACATATAGCCATATATATCCGAGCGATAACTCTCGAACGCATGGACCGATTGACTTGAAATTTGGTGTGCTTGCGTTGGGGTCATTCATGGGTTCAAGTTCAAAGATGGGCAAAATCGGTCCAGGGGTAAGGGTAGCTACCCAAATAACTACCCCTAAAAAAGCTCAATGGCTAAAAAAAGTAAAATTTCCTTATGGAATTTGACATGCTAATTTCTGGGGTACCCTTCGCTGATTCAAAAATTGTCTAAAGTTGGAAAATTGTTTATTATTATTACGTTGGATCGGGCTCTTTAACATGTATGGATAGGTTTTTTTTATGTATTATTAATGAATCAAAGTATCATTTCTTGACAAAATAGCAACAAAAAGAATACTATGAAAATTACCCAAAATTGAAAGATAAAGTAACCATCCATAACCATGCTAAGTATACTACTAGCACACTACTTACAGTCTGCGACATGGATCGAGTGAAATAAATAACAGTTCTTAAATTGATTGGTAAATTGTTTTATTACGGCTGAAAATCTAATTCTGTATGCATACCATTAGTGCTAAGTACGTCTTCTCTGAGGCCTAAGTAGATAATAACATAAACATAATAATCGAACCTATTTCAGCAATTGAGTAATTTGCGGTATACTAACTTAGGCTCGTAACATGTTGTGGAGAATTTTTATTATAAGACAAGGACACAATTGAGCATTTCACTGGAATATGTATATTAACACCTCAACTGTTAGAAGTCAACCTTTGTTTGTAATATTCACAATGGTTTCTACTATGGTTGATAAAATTCAAAATGTATTGAACAAAACCATAAAAAACCGTATAATTTTCTTTTGGAATTTGCCAATTTCTCTGCTTTACTCACATTTATTTCATATGGAAAATCTTACTGGGAATTTACCGTATCTTCTTGATAAGAAGAAATACAAATTATACTTGCACTACCTTCGACGAATTCCACTTTGTCCATACTTTGCTCTGAACTTTGTCTTGTATGCAGGATTCATTTTGAGTAACATCATTCGTCTTGGAATATTTTATTTTTCTAGAAGGAGTTTGGCAGGAAGTCAGCTATTGATTTTTTGGACAATTGGAAGCTTATACTATTTCATTTTATTTGTAACAACTGCAAACAAACATGAAGAAATTAGCATACTTTTCTCACGATGGTTCAAATTTGTACAATCTACTGAAGGTAGGTATTTATAAGAATAAAACTTAGAGAATAGTAAGAGAATATTAATTTTCATCGGATTCAAATTAGTTCATCCAAATTTAAAACAATTGGGAAAACGAATGAAGAAGCAGAGACAAATATTTTGGTTTCAATATGCAATGTATTTATATGGTGGAGCGATTCAGAGTCCAGGTCTAATTGCTATTTTATATATGGTTTACCCAAGAACAAGTTGCTTCTTCTACTCAATTCTTCCGGAATATGTTGATTCAGTTGAATATCCATTTTATCTTTGGTTTTTAATTAAATCATCCTTAATAATCATTGAGACTTATGCAGCCATTGTTGGGAACGTTCTTTTATTGGGGACAGATATAATGACTGGGACTATTTCAAAATATATTACGGCTCTACTGTCTACGTTAACGGATCAATTAAAAACGGAACGTAGCTCATCAATTGCATTTGGAAAATATCAACATCAATACAATTTTTACAAATCATTAACAATATTACACAATCATTTCAATGCAATATATTCAGACATAATATTAGCAGTAGAAGGAATTATATTACTATTACTAGTTGTCATATTTTTTGTATCCCTTCATCCAAATACAAATCTATTAACAAGAGTTGTAGCATATTTTTTAGGTTTAGCTGTTATAGCTCATGGAATATTATTTTGTGGTCCATTAGCTAACATACTATTTAAATCGATGGAATGGAAAAAAGAAATCAAGAACAAATATGGAATTGTGTCAAATTCTTTAAATCAACGAAAATTCAGAGCACTCCCAATCTTGAAAATTAAACCTGGTGCAATTCATAGTCTAACGCATTCCACAATTTTAAATATGTTTCTGCTTGTTGTAGATCTTGTACAATTTCTATTTCAAGTTTAAAATTAAAACAATTCGACCAATTAATCGATACATTACGATTCTATACTACGTATTTTCAGAAATTGGATCTTTTTATATTAAGTGTGCATGATTATGATTTGATTGTTTCAATTATTGGCAAAATAAATCGTTAAATTAATTGAAGTGTTTTGTGGTCAAAATATTTTTATTAGTATTATTCTTTAGTAAGCAGAAGTAAGCTAACAATATTATTCAGCACAATATCACCCAATATAATCAAAATGTAATCATTCGTCATAACTGAACCATAACTTCCAATGTTGTATTTAATTGGTCTTGCAGATTTCCAAAACTTGTAATCGAGGCATTTTCTTTTGTCAACGTTATATGTGCCAATTCTTATGATTTCCGATGACAGAGTATTTAGATTTACACCAAGATTTATAAGTAACACAAATGAGATTACAATTATAACAAAAACTAATGCAGCAAGAAGTTGGAAAATAATATGAGGTAATTTAATTACACAAACTCCAATTAGTATCATTCCACTTGAAGCAAAAAATACTCCACCTGCAATAACTGGACCAAAAATAGTGTTTGCAAATTTATAAAATACTTGAGCTTCACGATATTTCATTTCCAAATTCTGTGAATTTTTTCCAATTATCTCATTTCTACATAAGCAAAGAAGAGTAAATTTCGGATCGATTTAATTGAATTTTTACAATTTTTACCTCAATAATTCCAGAAAATGTGCCATACTTATACAATATGTAATTGGAAAAACAAGAACTAGGAAGAAATTTTGAAATAACACAAGTATAACTGTATCAGCAACAATTGTTGTGATAAGTTTGGAAATGGAAGGTGAGATAAATAATGGAAATATTGGGAAAACTCCTGGGATAGCATTGGTGTAGCAAAGAATAATTGATGATATAATTGTCCAAAATGTTAAGTAAGGTTCAAAAGGGAAAAAATATTTGAGAAATGTGTGGATCCTATCAGGTCCATTTGGCTTCAAATTGAAGTAATTTACTGAACAATGCATCAAAAATTCACGTAATCGTACAAGAATTTAAATACTCGATTACTTACCCAACGAGTCGTTATATTGGCCATAAGTGTTCCATAAACTTGCAAATTCACGCCTCCAGATTGTGAATGCCAATTTACATCCAGCTTTACAACAAGAAACAGAAATGAGAGCCATTAGAGCAATTCTATCTGCAAATCGTATTTCAGGGTCCTTATTCAGAATTATTTGAAAGAAATGAAATACTACTTGAAATGATATCACAAGTAATGTGTAACATGACATAATAATCCAAGAGACTCTATCCTCGTTAATGAGTACATAGTTTTTTGAAGATCTTAAGGAAATTCCACGTAAGAAAAATGCATAATTTAAATAGAAACTTAAAATTCGTTTTGATTTGGTTGAAATCATTGTGCATTGTATTTAATCATAGTGTATTTTTAGCTATCGTTTGTATAAAAAAAACTTTCTCCAACCTCTGAGTCTGATCTGTTATTTTGTTGACTAGAACTAAAGGAGTGTTTTAGTGCCACTGCCACGTATGCATACATTTTCAACTATTATAAAGTTTTTATTGTTTGAAATTAAGAAGTTAAATAATGTTTTTTATTTATATTGATCTTAAACTTTTTTTTAAGAAAATTCTTTAAACTAGGGGAAAACAGGGTTTTAATATTTTAGTATTTTTTTATTATGCCCTAGTCTTGACTTTGGACTAGTGGATGTTTTTGATAGGCTCCACATTTTACAAGTAAATTTGCAATCTGATATAACAAATTTATTTTCCACCAAATACTCCGTATTTCCGAACATGATTAGCTATTCAACGATTTAATCTGATACTATTTTATACCGAGTGTAACATCTAAAACGCACCCTGTCAAAAATATTAATGCAAGAAATTGTAAAACAAAGCTCGATTTTGTTTGTTATTTGCATTTTTACAGTGCAAAAATGTCATACTCTTGGAACGGTTACTACGGTCACAAAAAAAAATTCATTTAAGATTTTTGATAGGGTGCGTTTTAGATGTTACACTCGGTATAACTATAAGAATATGCAAGCATTTTGACCTAAATTCGTATGGTTTAAGTTTGTTATTGAACTCCTTTACCGAAGAAAACATTTTTAATTAGGGGTGAAGTGTTTTAACATTTTATTTGATATTGATTATCCGATCCTCTGGGAATGACGAAAGCATATCCAATTTTCATCTTTAGTTTTTAGCCCGACCCAAGTTGTTTTGACAACGGGTCATGGGCTATTGTGATGATCACGGTCGTCTATGTGTATATATATATACATATAGCCATATATATCCGAGCGATAACTCTCGAACGCATGGACCGATTGACTTGAAATTTGGTGTGCTTGCGTTGGGGTCATTCATGGGTTCAAGTTCAAAGATGGGCAAAATCGGTCCAGGGGTAAGGGTAGCTACCCAAATAACTACCCCTAAAAAAGCTCAATGGCTAAAAAAAGTAAAATTTCCTTATGGAATTTGACATGCTAATTTCTGGGGTACCCTTCGCTGATTCAAAAATTGTCTAAAGTTGGAAAATTGTTTATTATTATTACGTTGGATCGGGCTCTTTAACATGTATGGATAGGTTTTTTTTATGTATTATTAATGAATCAAAGTATCATTTCTTGACAAAATAGCAACAAAAAGAATACTATGAAAATTACCCAAAATTGAAAGATAAAGTAACCATCCATAACCATGCTAAGTATACTACTAGCACACTACTTACAGTCTGCGACATGGATCGAGTGAAATAAATAACAGTTCTTAAATTGATTGGTAAATTGTTTTATTACGGCTGAAAATCTAATTCTGTATGCATACCATTAGTGCTAAGTACGTCTTCTCTGAGGCCTAAGTAGATAATAACATAAACATAATAATCGAACCTATTTCAGCAATTGAGTAATTTGCGGTATACTAACTTAGGCTCGTAACATGTTGTGGAGAATTTTTATTATAAGACAAGGACACAATTGAGCATTTCACTGGAATATGTATATTAACACCTCAACTGTTAGAAGTCAACCTTTGTTTGTAATATTCACAATGGTTTCTACTATGGTTGATAAAATTCAAAATGTATTGAACAAAACCATAAAAAACCGTATAATTTTCTTTTGGAATTTGCCAATTTCTCTGCTTTACTCACATTTATTTCATATGGAAAATCTTACTGGGAATTTACCGTATCTTCTTGATAAGAAGAAATACAAATTATACTTGCACTACCTTCGACGAATTCCACTTTGTCCATACTTTGCTCTGAACTTTGTCTTGTATGCAGGATTCATTTTGAGTAACATCATTCGTCTTGGAATATTTTATTTTTCTAGAAGGAGTTTGGCAGGAAGTCAGCTATTGATTTTTTGGACAATTGGAAGCTTATACTATTTCATTTTATTTGTAACAACTGCAAACAAACATGAAGAAATTAGCATACTTTTCTCACGATGGTTCAAATTTGTACAATCTACTGAAGGTAGGTATTTATAAGAATAAAACTTAGAGAATAGTAAGAGAATATTAATTTTCATCGGATTCAAATTAGTTCATCCAAATTTAAAACAATTGGGAAAACGAATGAAGAAGCAGAGACAAATATTTTGGTTTCAATATGCAATGTATTTATATGGTGGAGCGATTCAGAGTCCAGGTCTAATTGCTATTTTATATATGGTTTACCCAAGAACAAGTTGCTTCTTCTACTCAATTCTTCCGGAATATGTTGATTCAGTTGAATATCCATTTTATCTTTGGTTTTTAATTAAATCATCCTTAATAATCATTGAGACTTATGCAGCCATTGTTGGGAACGTTCTTTTATTGGGGACAGATATAATGACTGGGACTATTTCAAAATATATTACGGCTCTACTGTCTACGTTAACGGATCAATTAAAAACGGAACGTAGCTCATCAATTGCATTTGGAAAATATCAACATCAATACAATTTTTACAAATCATTAACAATATTACACAATCATTTCAATGCAATATATTCAGACATAATATTAGCAGTAGAAGGAATTATATTACTATTACTAGTTGTCATATTTTTTGTATCCCTTCATCCAAATACAAATCTATTAACAAGAGTTGTAGCATATTTTTTAGGTTTAGCTGTTATAGCTCATGGAATATTATTTTGTGGTCCATTAGCTAACATACTATTTAAATCGATGGAATGGAAAAAAGAAATCAAGAACAAATATGGAATTGTGTCAAATTCTTTAAATCAACGAAAATTCAGAGCACTCCCAATCTTGAAAATTAAACCTGGTGCAATTCATAGTCTAACGCATTCCACAATTTTAAATATGTTTCTGCTTGTTGTAGATCTTGTACAATTTCTATTTCAAGTTTAAAATTAAAACAATTCGACCAATTAATCGATACATTACGATTCTATACTACGTATTTTCAGAAATTGGATCTTTTTATATTAAGTGTGCATGATTATGATTTGATTGTTTCAATTATTGGCAAAATAAATCGTTAAATTAATTGAAGTGTTTTGTGGTCAAAATATTTTTATTAGTATTATTCTTTAGTAAGCAGAAGTAAGCTAACAATATTATTCAGCACAATATCACCCAATATAATCAAAATGTAATCATTCGTCATAACTGAACCATAACTTCCAATGTTGTATTTAATTGGTCTTGCAGATTTCCAAAACTTGTAATCGAGGCATTTTCTTTTGTCAACGTTATATGTGCCAATTCTTATGATTTCCGATGACAGAGTATTTAGATTTACACCAAGATTTATAAGTAACACAAATGAGATTACAATTATAACAAAAACTAATGCAGCAAGAAGTTGGAAAATAATATGAGGTAATTTAATTACACAAACTCCAATTAGTATCATTCCACTTGAAGCAAAAAATACTCCACCTGCAATAACTGGACCAAAAATAGTGTTTGCAAATTTATAAAATACTTGAGCTTCACGATATTTCATTTCCAAATTCTGTGAATTTTTTCCAATTATCTCATTTCTACATAAGCAAAGAAGAGTAAATTTCGGATCGATTTAATTGAATTTTTACAATTTTTACCTCAATAATTCCAGAAAATGTGCCATACTTATACAATATGTAATTGGAAAAACAAGAACTAGGAAGAAATTTTGAAATAACACAAGTATAACTGTATCAGCAACAATTGTTGTGATAAGTTTGGAAATGGAAGGTGAGATAAATAATGGAAATATTGGGAAAACTCCTGGGATAGCATTGGTGTAGCAAAGAATAATTGATGATATAATTGTCCAAAATGTTAAGTAAGGTTCAAAAGGGAAAAAATATTTGAGAAATGTGTGGATCCTATCAGGTCCATTTGGCTTCAAATTGAAGTAATTTACTGAACAATGCATCAAAAATTCACGTAATCGTACAAGAATTTAAATACTCGATTACTTACCCAACGAGTCGTTATATTGGCCATAAGTGTTCCATAAACTTGCAAATTCACGCCTCCAGATTGTGAATGCCAATTTACATCCAGCTTTACAACAAGAAACAGAAATGAGAGCCATTAGAGCAATTCTATCTGCAAATCGTATTTCAGGATCCTTATTTAGAAATATTTGATAGAAATGAAATAATACTTGAAATGAAATCACAACTAATGTGTAACATGACATAATAATCCAAGACAATCTGTCCTCGTTAATGAGTACATAGTTTTTTGAAGATCTTAAGGAAATTCCACGTAAGAAAAATGCATAATTTAAATACGAACTCAAAATTCGT